>PVHT020000886.1:3652390-3730634 GCA_004024745.2 Catagonus wagneri | reverse complement strand
AGGGAGTGGGGATAACTACTGCTTTAATGATGGAATAGCAAGGAGCTCCAACTGTAATGCAGGGGAACTATATCTAATTACATGTGACAAATCCATATATGTACATGTAATCGGGTCACCACATAGTGCAGTTGGAAAACCTGACAGAAATCTGTAAACCAGCTATAATGCAAAAAAAAAAAATAAAAAAAAAATAAAAAAATAAAAAAAAAAAAAAAGAATCTGACTGCAGCAGCTCAGGTTGCTGTGGAGGTGCAGTTTTGATCCACGGCCTGGTGCAGTAGGTTAAAGGACCTGGCGTTACCTGAGCTGCATCATAGGTCACAGCTCCAGCTAGGAGGAAATTTCCATATGCCACAAGTGTGTCCATGAAAATAAAAAAAAAAAAAAGCTATAGATGTTAGTTTTTCAACAAGTGCTAATTATATTAAAGTTTGTTCCATTCTCAGGAAAAGCCAAGTTTATATTACTAATGCTCTTGAAATGATTTTAAGTGTTGTCTGTCTTTCTTGAACATTTCGGATAAATGTCTTTAAATGAATTTGTCTGAACTGAAAAGATAATCAATAATGCTTATTTTGAATGCATGAATATCATTGTAGTTTCCTAATAATTGTGGTTGTTTTGCCTTACCTCACACACACTGGCACCAACTGATAGACAAAAGAAGTTTATTTTTCTTTACTGTGTCAAATCTTACCTTACTACCTTCTGATACCAATGGCTGTATCCGGTTAACTGAGCTCTGTCTACTGACTTAATCTAAATTGAAAATATCTTCGAGGACCTGGCCTTTAGAGAAGTGTGTCTGAAAGTAGTTTGATTCTTTCCATTTTGGTGCCCAGTCCATTCCCATCTTGGGAACTTGGGTTACAGCTTCATCTAAGCCCTAATGACCATGACCAGCTTGTCTACTGGGCCTTTTGAACTCACCTAGTGCCTAGATCTTCCCGTGGATTATTTCTGACCCTGAATTTGGACTCTAAGCTCTAGCCAGGATCACTGGGATAAAACCCTTCTGCCCTGTTCCCACAGGCTTTCATTCTCAATTATGGCAGCTCTGACACAGATAGTCTTGAAGACCAGGCTACTTTCTAGATATTCACATTTTCTCTGGGAGAGGATCAGGCCTTTTTGTAAAATTACCAATGTATAGGGATTTGATTTTTTATATTACTTTTATTTTAATTTAGTCATGGTGGGGCAGTTGGGGCTTTTAAAAGACTGTATTTTTTTATTATTGTTAAAATTTTAATAATGTTGGAGGGAGGTGTGTGTGGCAGGGGAGGTGAGAGAAAGCAATATTCTCAGTATTTTAGGTCCAGTCTTATAAGCACCTAACCATACCAAATGCCTTTGTCTTTCTCTTCCAAGAAGATCTCTTGAGAATAGCTCTGTAAGTGGATAATTTTGCTATCCAGATGAGCAAAGAGGTTCCTGCATGGTCTTTCTCTCTAGTCTAGTTTTCCCCCACAGCCTGGCAGCCATGGCTCTGCTGCCTTGTCATGACGTTATAACAATTATTACAAAAGCTAAGTTGAAAATGTAAGGGTTTTTATTGATGATAACCCTGCAAAATAGAGGCAAGGCATACCTGATCCTCATTAGGAAAGTATAGCCTTGTGTACTGAAAAATAATTCTATTTTAGGTTCTTTAAGACAAATAATACCAGTGCAGGAAACTGTCTCTTGTGACATGACTTCAAGAGTTAAGGAAATAACTCTAACTCTGAAAGAATCAAAGTTCGTGCCATCATTTGACATTTTTTAGAAATCAGGTGTGGGCAATGAAAATAGCATGAAAAATGGATTACATAAATAGTTTGACCCAAATATATTATAATTCATAGATAGAACTAAGAAGAAAGCACAGATTTTTTAATCTCTTAAAATGACAAAATATCAGGATGAAATTATACCAAATGAACTAAAATGTACTTAAAATCTATGTTTGCACATAATGACTCGATTGAAAGTAAGAATTAGAACAAATTTTGCACATTAAGTAATTTAAGGAACTTCACATCATGTAGAACCTACTAATGTAGTTTTTCGGTATCTCTCTGGTTAAATTTTAATAGCATATTCCCCAAAGTAAAGACCAGAAAACTGGAATCTATAAAATTTCCCTGTGATGTCCATATGTTACTATATTTTTCTAAGTATAGATTTTTATCTGTCCTAAAGAAAGCAAAACTTTTAAAATACCACTTAGAAATCTTTTGAAAAACAGGCCGTTTAACCAAAATACTGCATTTATTTGAAGACTACTGATGGTTTAGAATTTAATTTTTCTTCTTTCCCAATCACATAATCAGCTTGAGAATTATCTTTTTTATACTTTTGACTTTTGGATTCTATCAGTGCTATGCAGCTCAGGTAATAGAATAAGTTTCTTATATGCCGTATTTAGCCAGATCATATCAAGAAAGGGCAAAACTGAAGAAAACGATCTGTTTTAAGTTGATTTCTATATAGTTGTGTTTTCTTAATTTTAACAGGATTCTAAGTAATCATTTTATAAACAGTGCTAAAGTTTTAAACCTCAAAATCATTAAAGAAAAAATATAAGTACCTGTGTACGAAATCATAAAAAAATTTTAAATTCTGAAATCATGAGAAAAACTGAAACTTGGTTTTTATTTCAGTTTTACATACTTATTTTAATATTACCTTATTTTGAAAATAATTTTAAAACCAGTGATTGTTGAAAGATTATTATGTGTCAGGTGATTTACTACATGCTTTTTATTCCTTATAATTTGTATCTATACAAAACCCACACAGTAGAGGTTTTTGTAATTGTCTTCACTTTACAAAGGAGGGAATTATATCTTAAAAGTTTAAAAAAATTGACAAAGTTATACAACTTATAACTGTTAGAGCTAGAAATTAAACCAAGGTGCTAAGAGTTCATAGTTTGCAAAACAATTTATTATTCCATAAGATACTATTTTAGTTTTGTTTTGTTTTTAAGGAATCTATCTACCTGATCAGTCATTCTGAAGGAATTATATTAATTCATTATTAGCATTATGATACAAGATTCTTTTTTAAATAAGTTTCCACGTACTGAGAATTTTTAGGTGACATTTTAGGTGATGTCAGAGTATACAACATGGTTAGTGAGAAATATCATTTTTATGCTCGTCTCCTATAAATAGCCTAACCTATAGATTTCTATTTCAATGCTAAAATTATTTTGGTACAGGAAACTTCGAATTATCAGGTAAGTACATTTTTGCTTTAACAGGTTTTGATGTGTTGGGAAGGAGCAAAAAAGAGAAAGATAAAAATTATTAAAATGGATTCTAAATAAATTTTTAGCACTTGCCATATTTCCAGACATTTAATGGCTATATAACAAATAATATATTGAATTAATGAACACCTTATAGAGCCTCTTCTTATTTTTGATTATTTGGGAATCTTTGTATTGAATATTTTTTTAATTTTGTTTTGCAAGTGAAAGAAAAGCCAACTCGTAGTTGCTTAATCAAAATGAATGTTGGGAGTAGGGCTGAGTTCTGACAGCTGTACTTAGAAATAAACATAGCTCTCAGTTGTTGGCATCTTTTTATTTCTTGGCTCTGCCTTTTGCTGTGTTTGACTCTTCTCTGGCTCTGCATGGTAGCAACATGGCAGCGGTCGTTGCACCACCCCCATCCTCTCAGACTTCCATCCAAAAGCAAATATCCCCTTTTCTTTCCCAAATCTACAATGAAAGACTCATGGTATACTTTTGGTTCTTGTAGGGCAACTATACACTAATCACTGTGGTTAAGAAAATAATATTCCTGAACTAAGTATAAGTGAATTCCACCAGATGTATTGAATTAAATGTGAGGACAAATGCTTTTCCTCAGAGGGGAATTGGCATAGGATTCATGAAGGATGAAAAGATGCTCCTTGACAAAAACAACTGTCATCTATCGTCTCCTTCAAGAAAAATATGTATGACTATATTAGGGATTGTGATTTTTAATTTTTAAAATCCTTAATTCTTTCTAGTGTCAGAAAATTATGTGTTCATATGAAAGATAAAATTTGAACTTACAATGCTATGAATTTAGTAAATCAACAAATTATACATACCATCTTATATCCTGCTTTGATAAGGTATCATGATGAATCACAACTTATTTTGGTGTCCTAATTTAATCAAGAATGTGCAGTCTATGCATCTGTTTCACTGCTAGTTCTGTACTTCCTGTGATCCAGATTGTAAGTAATCTTTTTATTTAGTACATAGGTTTTTCTATATCAAGTTTCAGTGAGTACCAGACTATGAACTTGTGGGAACTCGGTGAAATAGAACTCAATCAGTTTAAATTTCTTTAAACATTTTTGTCTGGCTTTAATAATATACAATTAATATAAAAAAAACATTTAGCTTTTATCAGTTAGTTAGGATCTGTTGGCCTAGTTTCAAAAGTTGGTCTCCTGGGCATAATGGCCATAATTGAAACTCCTGTTAAGTTTTTCCATTTTAATGAAAATATTAAATGACTTGTGGAGTAGCATGGTGAATCTGCTGCCTAATTCTCAGAGGGCTAACCTATGATTTCATTCTGTTATAGTCTACTATTTTATATTCAACATTTATGAAATTTATTAAAATGACTTCAGTCCTTTGACTGTTTTCAGATCATTGCTTCCTAGAGTGACTTGAGTTTTTATTTTCATAATTTCTCATTATAATTGAGAGCTATGAAAAAAGCACAATAGATAATGAAAAACAAAAATTCACTGATTAATTCTGTGCTTTTGCTTTTCTGAACTATGGATTGATTAAAGCAATATAGGGTGATATGGAGTTCCTGCTGTAGCTGAGCAGGTTAAGGATTTGCCATGGTTTTGGCGGCAGCATGGGTTCAATCCCTTGCCTAGGTTAAGGATCTGGCACTGCCCAGCTGTGGCATAGCTATAGCTCAGATTTTATCCCTGGCCTGAGCAGCCAGTACACACACACACGCACACACACACACACACACACACAGTGAGTGATATGCTTGGAACTACAAAGGGGCTTTGGAGTTTGAAAAGTTCTAATTATTAGTTTCAAAGTATTACTAACATCAATTAATTTAAAAAGTATTTTAATGTTTTCTGGTAGAGAAAAAAATCAAATATAGTTGAAAGTCCACACTGAATTGTTGAGTGTACATTTCTAATAAAATGATCGTTACTGAGTACTTTTCCTTTACTCAGAAATATTAAAGCTTTTTATTTGGACTATTGTATATCTTTTTGACATTATTTTCAATATTTTGTCCCTCTCCATTAATTGCTTTCATATATAAAGTTAGGAGAGGTCACAGGATGAGAAGCATCGACACAATTAAATTTAAGCAGAAAGTAAAAATTTTAATTCTGCATTTCCATATCACCATTCACCTGTTTCACTACATAAAAGTGAATCAACTTAAAATCTAATTTTAAAACATTTCATTAAGTAAATTTATCTGAAGATATATTAGATGGATTTTGGAAGAAATAAAATGTCATAAACTCCACCAGTTATTAATTTACTTATTTTTGTTTTATTAACGAGTACATCCATTGTTTATTGCATCACTGAGGGCAAGCAGGTGCCATCCTAAGTGACCTTTATACAGTGTTATATTTGATGTTCACAATATCCTTGCAAGTTCAATAACAGTGTCTCATTTTATAGATGAGGTACCAAGTTTCCAATAAGTAGCTTGCCTAAGGTCGCATAAGCATTGGAATTAGAATTCAAATTTATTATACGGAATGTAAAGCCTGCTCTTAAATCTGTATTGACCCATATTATACCTAAATGTGTCCAAGATACAAATATCTAAGTATTTATCTTTTTATGAAAGGTAAACATTAAGTGAAGTTCCTGTTGTGGCTCAGCAGGTTAAGAACCTGATGTAATACCTGTGAGGTTGCGGGTTTGATCCCTGGCCTTGCTCAGTGGGTTAAGGTTCCAGCATTGCTGCAGGCTGCAGCGTTGGTCACAGATGCAACTCTGATGTGGTGTTGCTCATCTTGACTCAGGGTAGAGTTCTACATATATAACTCATTAAAAATGAGTTCATATTTTTATCTAATATGTATCAATTACATGTAAGTGATGTTTTACTTCTATATATAATTATATGTCCCTAATAAATGCATCTTTCTTTTCATTCATTTTATTTGGCTTCCAAGCATAAAAATTATGTGATTTATGCTTTTCTTTAGCTATATTTATTTTGTTATTCAAATATCTTGGTTAATTCACTACTTGACACCACAATGATTTGGAAGTTAACAAAAGTCAGTGAGGGTACTGATTTTTTATTTTGGAGCCATTAGGGAACACAGTGTGAAAAAAATTAAAAGTGTGGTTCCTATACGATTCTGAAATCCCCTTCCTGGGCATATATCCAGATAAAACTACAATTCCAAAAGATACATACACCGCAGTGTTCATAGCAGCTCTATTTACAATAGCCAAGACATGGAAGCAACTTAAGTGTCCACTGACAGATGAGTGGATAAAGAAGATGTGGTACACACACACACAGTGGAATGCTACTCACCCATAAAAAAGAAGGAAGTAATGCCATTTGAAGTAACATAGATGGACTTAAAGATTATCACTCAGTGAAGTAAGCCAAACAGAGAAAGACAAATATCATATGCTATCACTTATTTGTGGAAACTTAAAAAAAGATACAAATGAACTTATTTAGAAAAAGGAAAAAGACTCAGAGACATAGTAAACAAACTTATGGTTACTAATGGGGAAAGAGGGGAGAGAGGCAAAATTAAGAGGTTGGATTAATATATACACAATACTATATATAAAATAGATAACCAAAAAGAACCTACTGTATATCACAGAGAACTCTATTCAATATTTTATAATAACCTATAAGAGAAAAGAATCTGAAAAAGAATATATATGTTCTTATTATATTCTCATATGTAAAATAGAGACATAAGATCACTGTGCTCTACACCAAAAACAATAAAAATTAAAATAATGCATTTTAATTATATATTACCAATTTAAAATTTCTTACTACTACCTATTTGGTAGTTTTTTTTTTTTTTTAAAAAGCCTCACAATAATAATAAAGATGTTTTTTTTTTTCCTTTTACAAATTCCTTATGAAAATTTCCTGTCCTCCTTTTCAGGACCTGAACCAGCACTTAGAACATAGTATGTGTTCAATAAACATTTTTTAAAAACTTAAATTGTATCTAACTCTATGATTTAAAAACCTTTCCTTGCCAACTGAGATGTAATTCCACTTTATCTGCTTGACGACTTTTTCTGCTTTAGCTGAATTTCTTCGCTTTGCTTAAAAAAATTAATAAAAAATGATCCTTGTGTCAGAGAAGCCTTTGAGCAAAAACAGTGAAAATAAACCAAATACATAATGACTTAACATTTTATGAAATGTGTTTTCCAAAGATAAAGTAAATCTCTCGTGCCATTATGTCCCAAGTGTAGAATCAGTAACTTGGATTCTAGCAGAAACGATTGTGGTTTTGGATTTAAGGAACATTGATTTATAGGACACTATAATTTCCTTGAGCAATATCTGCATCTCTTCTATCCATCATCTCTTCTGATAAGGTCTTTCTTGGAAAATGATAGGTCTTTCTTTAACACATTCAATCTCCTTCTTTAACAAAGCAAGAAGAGATACTAGTCTAAGACATTTACTAGGCAACAGTACTTATCTAAAATTTAATAATACAGCTTTGTTTTCATGTTATTTATATTTTATGATTGTAGTCTATTTATGGCAAGCTTTTCTGGTTTTCCATTTATAATAGTGAAATAAGATTTCCTGTTCAAGTACAAATGAATTAAAATATGTTTATTTAAGAGATGTAAAGGCAAATAATAGTTCAATGATATATTATTTGAAGAGAATATGTAAAAGACCGGTGTTTGGGAAACTTTGTAATACATGAGCATAATAATCATGACATTTCACATTCTACAGCATAATGATAGTGATTTACTCCAATTACTGATAAGGAAAGAAATGGTAACAGTATATATATGTGATAATGGACATAGCTTATAAGTGGTGTTGAATACTGGAAAAGTCACAATGCTATTCAATAGAAAAGACATTTACTGGAAAAATAGTTAATTATTTTAATTACTTGCAGAATCTTTCATACTTTTATAATTTTATTTACTTTTTAAGCACAGTATAAGAATTCACAAAAGAAAACAGAAGGTGGAAAAAAGAGATTTCTTTTTAAGAGGCAGTGAATGGGATTATAGGTTTTCTTGTGTTACAACATAAGCACTTCCTAAAGAAAACTATTTTAAAATTAAATGTAATCACAGGAATGCTAGGAAAAAAAATAAAGATACATATTTTATATCTATATATGCAAATAGGTTATTTTTGGCATTGAAATTGAAGTATTCAAAATAAATGAAATATAAAGATTTGATGTGATTGTTCTATTAGAAGAGGTCTCGTAGTTAGACAAACGTCCTGAATGTTAATGGGCAATAAGCACATGCCAACTTAAATAGAAAATATTAAACAACAATATAGCCTCTCTGAGGATTGAAAAGAAAGCAACACACACTGTTAAAATATTATAAATACTATGTTCCATATAGTTACTACTTTCCTGATTGTTCCCTGAGATTGTGAAAATATTAGCGATATAATTATCTCAAATTATAAATTATTTTTAATGAATAATGATTGATTAACATAGAGTAGTGTAGTGAATTGGACTTTCATTTTGTAATTACTAGATTTATTTACTTGTAGAGCAGTTTTAGTTGAGTGGAAAGTGCAATGTTCCCGTATATCCCATTACCACCTCCCCCGTTTCCCCAATTATTAACATCTTGCAGTAGTGGTATATTTGTTACAGTTGGTGAGATAATATTGTTATCATGTTATTAACCAAAGTCCATACTTTACATTAGTATTCACTCATGGTGAATAATTGTACATTCTATAGTTGTACATTCTATACATTTTGACAAATGTGTACTGATATGTATCTAGCATTACAACACCATAGTTTTTCTTCCCTGAATATCACCATGTTCCATCTACTTATTTCTCCCTTAAACTCATAGTAACCACTGATCTTTTTACTGCCTTCATAGATTTGCCTTGTCCAGAGTATCATATAGTTGGAATGTATGTAGATATTCAGATCGATTTCTATCACTTAGCAATGCATTCTTAAGGTTCCTGTATGTCACATCATGATTTGATAGTGACAGTGATTTAATCACTGAATATCCCATTGTATGGACGTACCACACTTTATTTACCCTCATCTGTTGAAGAGCATCTTGGTTGATTCCAAGTTTTGGCAATTTTTGCTATAAACATCTGTGTGCAGAGTTTTGTATGGACGTAAGTTTTCAACTCATTTGGGTAAATACCAAAGCGTGGTATCATGGATCATACGGTAAGTGTATGCTTAATTTTGTAAAAAACTGCCAGACTGTCTTTGAAAGTGGCTGTACCATTTCACTGTACATTGTGTACCAGTATGTACACCAGGATCCGCCTGTCTGTCTCTCTCATTTGTGGGCAATACATTACCTTGTGACCTCACTTTTCTGATATACCTAAGAAGAGTTGCTGTTTTTCTGTTTGCCCAGCTTTTATCTTTACAACAGATAAGAGTGACAGCCTCCAGGGTATTTGCATGGAAATCATGAATGAGAATTTTGAAATATAAATGTATACCATTTCTTTTGTTTTCTTCCTATGTAAATTTTATTAGCAACTAAAAATGGATTCTCATTACTGTATTAAAGTATACTGCAAAAGAAATTTAGACAGTCTACCAATTTGCATTGTGTTAAGTGTTTGGATTTTTCTTTTTTTTTTCTCTTTAGGGCCACACACACAGCATATGGAATTTCCAAGGCTAGGGGTCAAATCTGAGCTGTAGCTACCAGTTTATGCCACAGCCACAGCAATGCAGGATCCGAGCTGCATCCATGCCCCAAACCACAGCTCAAGGCAACACTGGATCCTTAACCCACTGAATGAGGACAGGGATTGAACCTTCGTCCCATGGATACTAGTTGCTTTCATTACCACTGAGCCACGACAGGAACTCCAGACATTTTTTCATTATAATGAAAAATTGAACATGTGAATTCCATACTTATAGTTTGGCTGTTAAAATAATACTTAAAACTTCCTTTACTTGCAAGATGAAAGCTTGTTTAAATTTGTTTTTATTATACAAATTAAAAAAAATTCAAAGCTGGAGATACTAAAGTTTCTTTTCTTAGAATACCTTAAATGCATTTGTGGTACAAGAATTAATAGCATATTAACTTGATATATAAAAATAGAAAACATTTATCACCAGTGGACAATGCCTTATAGATAATATCCAAATATATTTTTCTTATGGTGAAGGAAAGTTTTAATTTGTTTATTTTCATCCTTACTATGTATTGCTTTGAGCATTTTTGCAGTTTAGAACTTTGAATATAGTCTGTGGATAGTATAAACACTGACAAGTAAGCTAAGGTCAATTTGAGATTTGGGATAATTGAAAAATAATAATACTAATAAATGTAGAGGTGTGAATTTCTTCATAAATTCAATATTAATATTGTCATATTTATATTTTATGCTATAGCTGCAATAGGCTACTTTGTTAATAGTATTGTGTTAATTGATTTCAACATTAAAAAGTTTGCTTTGATAGAGAATGTAAGAAAAATTTCCTTTGAAAGCTAATATTATTTTATATAGCAAGTACAATAAGTTAATTATAAAATGTATTTATAGAATTAAGTGATTATTACTAAAGACTAGGAATGCCTAGTGTTCAAGGACACATTATTTTGAGGGGCTTTAACATGGGTCTTGCATGCATATACTTATTTATAGCCCAATGTTTTAGATAAGATTTAAGCTGCCTGTGAAAATACTGACTGCTTTAGTGAGGTGAAGTGTCCTCTGGTTGTTTGCTTTCCCATGCTGAACTGAAGAAAGGGAGGGATCTATAATCTGGAGAGAGAATATTTCCTTCCTGTTACCATCTACAGAATATTTTTTTTTTCTCATGACCGAGCTATTTTAGAACTATACATCAGTGATATAAAATACTGAATTTACTTCATATTGTCTTTTCTTTAGTTTTTATGGCTGCAGCTGCAGCATAGGAAGTTCCCTGGCTGGGGGATGAATTGGAGCTGTAGATGCCAGCCTATGCCACAGCCACAGCAACCGGGATCTGAGCTTCATCTGTGAGCTACACCAAAGCTTGTGGCAATGCTGAATCTTTAACCCGCATCCTCATGGATACTAGTTGGGTTCTTAACCCACTGAGCCACAGTAGGAATTCTTTTTCTTTCTTTTCTCTCTCTTTCTTTGTTTTTTTTTTTTTAATTGTTTATTTTATTTGAAGTTCCAGAGTAGGCAAAACTAATGTAAGGGGAAAGAAACCAGAATAAAATAGTAGTTGTCCTGGAAGGGGGCAGAGGGAGGCAGAGGGTGGATTTGGCTTTGAATGGAAATAGACATGAGGAAAGTAGATTGCATGGATGTGTGCCTATGATGTCAAAAATCACCAAATCATGCAGTTCCCATCATGGCTCAGCGGAAATGAATTTGACTAGGAACCATGAGGTTGCGTGTTCGATTCCTGGCCTCGCTCAGTGGGTTGAGGAGCTGCGGTGTAGATTGCAGAGGCGGCTTGGATCCCGCATTGCTGTGGCTGTGGCGAAGGCCATCAGCTACAAGCTCCTGTTGCCCGGGAATCTCCATGTGCCGCAGGTGCAGCCCTAAAATGACCCCCCAAAAAAATAAATAAAATCGTGTACTTATGACCTGTGCATTTCTCTGTTTTTAAATGAAATGGCAAACAAAAATTGTCATGCCATTTGAATTATTTCTGTATAAGCCTTATATATTTTTACATTGCAATCTCAAAATGATCTACAAGGCCGTGTATAATCTGACACCATGCTACTTTTCTAGCCTTATCTATTACCTCTACTTTCTTTTCTATGTAAACATATAAGTAAAAAGTATGGCTGGAAGGTTACTAAACTATCCTCTTAATTCTAATACTTGTTAGCTGAGGTAATATTAATTTATTAATATATTTTAATTTAAAAAAACCCTCAGAATTTCCATTGTGGCTCAGTGGAAATAAATCTGACTAGTAACCATGAGGACACACGTTTGATCCCTGGCCTTCCTCAGTGGGTTAAGGATCCAGTGTTGCCATGAGCTGTGGCATAGGTTGCAGATATTGCTTGGATCCCGCGTTGCTGTTGCTGTGGCGTAGGCTGCCATCAACAGCTCTGATTCAGTCCCTAGCCTGGGAACCTCCATATGCCAAGGGTGTGGCCCTAAAAAGACAAAAATAAAGAAATACATAAGTAACCCTTAATCTTTGAGTTATTTCTCTTGCTCTAGTGAAACAAAAGCCAAAAAAAATCTCAATTTTTTCTTAAGGAAATTACATGATGCTGATTATTGGTACATAATCTCATGTCCAGCAATAAATATCAGTAAGAGTAGTACTCACAGTACTTCTTGCAGGGGTGGTGGCAATGGTTGTGGTGGTTTAATGCTGGTACAGAGATTTGAAGGAATACCATCCATGTGCTAGGAACAGTGCCAAGTAAGAAACTGCATGCTCTCTTTTATTTCCCCAAATGAACTTCAAGGTATATGTCAATTTTATCCCTGTTTTACAGATGGGATACTGAAGTTAGAAGAGTTAAGAAATTGTCTTAAAGTCACAAGTACTAAAAACTTTTCAGGGTGAGGACTCAAGCTCTGCATCCCACTCCCCAGTCTATGCTATTTTTTGATTTTTTAAATTCTTTTTTAAACTATAGTTGATTTATAATATTATGTTAGTTTCAGGAGTACAGCTTTGGATTCTTTTCCATTAAGGTTATGACAAGATACTGAATATAATTCCATGTTCTATACAGTAAGTCTGTGCTGTTTATTTTGTGTACAGTGGCATATACTTATTAATCCCATACTTCTAATTATGCTATGCTATTTTTAAGACAAAGTATCATAAATTGTGATTAATAATATGGTGATAGCATGGAGTTTGAGATTGAAATTTTTTTTTTTGTCTTTTTGCCTTTTCTAGGGCTGCACTCGGGCATATGGAGGTTCCTAGGCTAGAGATCTAATCAGGGCTGTTGCCACAGGCCTACGCCACAGCCACAGCTATGCGGGATCCAAGCTGCATCTGCAATCGCCAACACAGCTCATGGCAATCCTGGATCCTTAAACCACTGGGCAAGGCCAGGGATCAAATCTGCCACCTCATGGTTCCTAGTCAGATTCGTTAACCACTGAGCCACAACGGGAACTCCAAGACTGAACATTGAAAGTAATTCTGAGGATTTTTAAACTATTTTGTATTGAAGTATAGATAATTTACAATGTTGGCTAGTTTCAGGTGTATACCAAAGTGGTTCAGTTATCCATGCACATAAATATTCTTCTTCAGAGTCATTTCCACTATGTGTTATTACAAGATACTGAATTTAGGTCCCTGTGCTATATAGTAGGTTATTGTTTATCTAATTTATATATAGCAGTGTGTCTATGTTAATCACAGTATCTTAATTTGTCTTTCCACTCCCTGCTATCCCCTTTGGTAACCATAATTTTTTTCTAAGAGTCTATTCCAGTTTTGTAAATAAGTTCATTTATATCATCTGTTTTAGATTCTACATATACATGACATATGATATTTATTTTGTATGACCTAATCACTTAATATGATAATCTCTAAGACCAACAATGTTGCTGTACATGGCATTATTTCTTTATTTTTTATGGCTGGTTAATATTCCATCATATGTATATCACATCTTTTTAATCCATTTGTCTGTGAATTAACACTTAAGTTTCTTCCATGTCATGGCTATTGTAAATACTGCTACTATGAACACTGAGGTGCATATCTCTGGATATATGCCCAGGAGTGGGAATGCGGGTCATACAGTAACTGAACTTTTAATTTTATTGGAACCTCCATATGTGCACCATAGTGGTTGCAACAATTCACTCTTCCACCAATAGTACAGGAGGGTTCCCCTTCCTCCATACTCTTTGCAGCATTTATTACTCGTAGACTTTTTAATGATGGCCATTCTAACCGATCTGAGATAATACCTCATTGTAGTTTTAATTTGCTTTTATCTAATAATTAGTGATATTGAGCATCTTTTCACGTGCTTGTTGGCCATTTGTATGTCTTCTTTGTAAAAATGTCTGTTTAGGTCTTGTACCCATTTTTTTGATCCTTTTTTTCTTTGATAAACTTTAAGAGCAGCTTTTTATGTTTTGGAACTCAATCCCTTGTCAATACCATTGTTTGTAAATATATTTTTCCAGACCTAGGTTGTCTTTTTGTTTTGTTTATGGTTTCATTTGCTGTTGAAATGCTTATGAATTTGATTATGGCCATTTGTTTGTTTTTGTTTTCATGCCCATTACTCAAGGATATGAATTAAAAAATATATATGTTTCTGTGATTCATGTCAAAGAGTGTGCTGCCTATGTTTTCCTCTAAGAGTTTTACAGTATCTGGTCTTAAATCTAGGTCTTTAATCCACTTTGGGTTTATTTTTGTGTATGGTATTAGTGTTGGAGAATGTACTAATTTTATTCGTTTACATGTAGCTCTCCACTTTTCTCAGCAGTGCCTACTGAAGGAATTTTCATTTCTCCATTGTAAATTCTTGCTTCCTTTATTGCAGATTAATTGAGCATAAGTGCATGGATATGTTTCTGAGCTTTCTGTCCTTTTCCATTGATCTATATTTCTGTACCATGTTGTTATGATTACTGTATCTTTGTAATATTGTCAGAAGTCAGGGAGTCTGATTCCTCTAGCTCCAAACTTCTTCCTCAAGATTGTTTTGGGTATTTGGGGTCTGTCGTGTTCCAATACAAATTTTAAAATTACGTATTCTAGTTCTGTGAAAAATGCCACTGGTACTTTGATAGCAATGCATTGACTCTGCAGTTTGCCTTGGTAGTGTGTCCATTTTAACAATATTGGTTCTTCCAGTCTAAAAACATGTTATATCTTTCCATCTATTCTTATCATCTTTGGTTTCTTTCATCAGCACCTTGGAGTTTTTGGAGTATGGGTATTTTTCCCCTTTCGGTAGGTTAAGTCCTAGGTATTTTATTCTTTTTGATGCTGTGCTAAATAGGATTATTTCCTTAATTTCTCCTTATGCTATTTCATTGTCATTATATAGATATGCAACAGATTTCTTCTTTTTTTTTTTTTTTTTGTCTGTTTTAGGGCTGTACCCACGGCATATGGAGGTTCCCAAGGCAGGGGTCAAATTGGAGCAATAGTTTCTGGCCTACACCACAGCCACAGCAATGTGGAATCCAAGCTGTGTCTGCAGCATACACCACAGCTCACAGCAACATCAGATCCTTACCCACTGAGTGAAGCCAGGGATCCAACCTGCGTCCTCATGGATAGTAGTCAGATTTGATTCCCTTGAGCCACAACGGGAACTCCTGCAATAGATTTCTGTTTATTAATTTTGTATCCAGCAGTTTACCCAATACATTGATTGGTCTAGTAATTTTCAGGTAGCATCTTTAGGAATTCCTATGTATAGCATCATGTCATCTGCAAACAGTGACAGTTTTATTTCTTTTCCTCTCTTTCTTTTATTTCTTTTTCCTATCTGATTGCTGTGTAATTATGAGTTTATAGTTGGCCATGCTATACATTTGGTGTGTGAGAAATACTCTTTTGTATGCTGGGTCTGCAAAATAAGCATAACAATGCCATTTTTCTTTCAGATTTTTTTCTGATAAACAAATGAGTAAATGTGTATAAAATAATATAAAAATTATTTTAAAATTATATAGATTCAATATACATTAAGAAAACTCTTTTTAAGTCCTACTTACTGTGTTATGTGCTGAGGTTAAAAACAGGAATTGTTTAGAGACCAACCTTCAAGCAGCATGAAAAAATAAAAAATAATACTAGAATCTATGCATCTGGGCACATAATACACACACAAAAACAGAATGTCAGACAATCATTTAGGTTTAAGGAATGTAGTAGACATATGCATTTTTTACCCACCAAGCCAACCTTTTCTGGTATAAGACCCATTTTGTCACCACTCTAAGATTTCTGTGTTATGGACAGGTCTTCCTCTATCCCAGGGCTCCAGGGATAGACATCATGACTCAAGCTCAGCTGATGAGAGGGCCAAGGCTAGTATAAATAATTTGGAAGAAAGATCATGACACAAGCCTAGGTTAAAAGAGAAAGACAGGGGGAAAAAAAGGGGAGAGAGAAAAGAGGGACTGGAGGAGACAGGAAATGTTAATATTCGTCACACTGTTTCTAGATTTTTTGGTCCATTGGGCATAATTATATAAGTCAACTAATTCCTGCCTGATGAAAACTAGGCTGAACTGATTTTCTGTTACCTGTATTTGGAGATCCTGTCTAATAGGCTACAGTTTTATATGGTCTAGGAATTTAGAATATGCCAAGAAGACTGACTTACTGTGATTATGTGGATTAATTTAAGATGAAAAGCCAAAGTTGTAGCTGATGAAATGATTTTAATTTTCTCAAGAGGAGTGATACTTAAGACTTTTAACAGCAAAATCCAGACAGATGACATCAAATTTTATCATGGAGAAGGGAGAGGGTCTAGCTGACAGTAGGCAGGGAACTAATATTTTACACATATACTTTGTTAGCTTAATGAGCAAATTGCTTATTCATTCTTATTAAATTTACAAAATTTATACTAGGACATTCATTAAATCTTAGAGGTTTAAGGTGTTTTGATATCTTTTATGGTGTAGCACAAATAATTAGGAAAGGTGACATGTGAATATTGCTGTAAAAAGAAACTTCCTGGTGTAGGAAGAAATATGGACAGTAGGTGTGGGAGATTACAGCAAAGAGCATCCCCATAAATCTTAAAATTGAGTTAAATTAATTAAAAATGTTTTGACAGAGTAAGGTTATCGCTGAGGAGACATGATCAGAATCTTTACTAGCATAACAACAATGGGAATGGACAAAGTTAAAAAAGATATGGGAGATATTGTGGGGAAAGAATCAACGGAACTGGAGAACTAAAAAGATGTAGGGTGTGATGGTGATAGAATATGTTTCCATGGAGATTTAAGAGAGTGGAGGATATATTAACAGAGGCAGTGAATAGAGAATGAGGAGATTATTAATGGGTAAGAGAGCTATCTACGAGGATACTAATTCATGCAACTTTGAAACATGAGTTTGAAGGACCCATAGTATTTTTGTTGTGAGGACCAGCATTCATTCATGCATTATTTCAAAAAATACTTATTGAGCACCTAACTTGAGTGAAGAAGTACTTCTCTAGACCAATTTTCTGCTCTCATGCTCCTATATTCTAGTGGGGAAATTGAAAATAAATAATTAAATAAATAAGTATATACTACATCAGCTGGTAAAAAATTATAGACTGGAAAATAAAGCATGGTCAGGGGATTTGGGGTTATTTTATAATCCTGGAAAGGGAAGGCTTCTCTGAGTAGAAATCTGAAGAAACTGAGGGAGTGAGCCATAAGAATATCTAAGGTAAGGGAATTTTAAAGTTTATGTTGTATTTTATTATGTACTTGACTACAGTGAGATCTCCTGAAAGAGCCTGTTATACATATTATTTTTTAAAGAAATCCAAGGATGGTTTCAGACCCTCATCATATCAATCCTGGATTATTAACATAGGCTCGCAAGAGTTCTTCATTTTGCCTAATATTCACTCTGTTTATCGTCTACAGTTTTTTTTTTTTCCAACAAATTTTCATTCGGGGTCATTTCTTCCAAGAAAGAAGGGTAGATAAAATATTCTCTTCTATATCCCAAAACATATTTCTATCACAATGGTATAGTTGAGTCCAGAAAGTCCCGGAAGTCAAGGACCTAGGGTTTACCTGAAGCAGAATGACTTTAAATAAAATTTTGTTGAGTTACCTTAGAAATAGAAATAATCTGGATTGACTGAAGCATAGGATATATATAGGTGAGAGAATGACAGAATTTATAAGGAAGAGAAGACATAATATATGAAGGTGCCAAAAATAACAAAAAAACTAGTGAAACAGCTGATTCAGTAAACTGACTTGTCAATGCATGAGGAAAACATGAGAAGGCTGCTGCCGCTTTTATTGTGTCCTCATTAGTCTCCTCTTTTCCTTCCATTTCTAATTAAGTAAAGCTATATAAATACAGCACATAGCAGTATCTGACAGGTGCTTAGGGCTCGATAAACTATACATATTTAGGGTTAGCTTTGGAAAGGAACTCTTGAAAGATATTTGCATCATTTTTCTTGATTAAAGAGTCAATGAATCCATTAAATAATTTATTTAGATATATGCCCATGTGTATTCTTTGATCAAATTCTTACTGTGATATTAAGTTTAAATGGTAGGAGTGCTTTTTTTTGAGGGATGGTCATCTATAATCCTTTTTCCCCTCTTTAATTTAGGAGCAAATGACTTTTTAGTTTGGGTACCATGTGATTTTGAATGAAGACAAGGATGTCATAACTGAGATTCTTACTGTGTTCATCGATTTGGGTATTTAGTCTTTTACATTAATCATAATTTACAATCTACTTGATGTCTCAGCACAGTTTGATAGAATATAGACATATTTTAAATTTAACCATAGATTCCAAGTTGTATATGACCTTTTCAGAAAGTATGTATTATGGTAAGAACATATAAGAACTGAATCATCTTCCTGCACAGATATTAGCTACCAAACAGTTATGCCAAAACAGTTATCACTATTAAGTCTTTGAGTAATTAAATTTTGTTTATATTTTTAACTTTATTTTAAACAACATTTTAGCAAATTTTCTTCAGTTTGAAGTGCAAAATAAGCCTTATTTTTCTTTGAGGTACAAAACTTATTATACAAATATTTTAAATTTTAATACCTTAAGTAAAACATTGTTGTGTAATTACCTCAGAATTTAGTAACTAACCACATTCTTCCCAATTTTTAACTGTTCACTTTATTGGACAGGGAATGTTCCTGGAGTTTATAGCCTATAAGAATCTCCCTAAATAAATATTACTGTCTACCCAAAAAGAAAACTACCTAACTGTACAATGTTTTAAAAAGAATTAATTCTCATATTTAGTCTAGAAAGATAATTTTAACAGGAGTTTTGAGTTATTATCTTTAAATATTTTATTAGGTCTTTCTTCTTCTAGTACAGAAGATTCATAATTCAGGTCATTAATCTATAGTTACCTGTCTTTTGTCAAAAATTAATTTTTATCATTCATTGCATTTCTCTCAAATTTTGAAGATATTTATCATGAAGTTGTGAACATAGTCACAAATATCACCATCAACTCTCAGTTTTGAATCTGATGTGTCTTCCTTAAGAATCGAAATTGTATGAAGATACAGAGAATGTCATTAGTATTACTCTCAAGATCATAAAAATAATTTTCTAGCTACTGTGAAATTAACCTGGTATCTACAATATCAGAGACAAAATGTAGATAATATCTTTAGGGAAGATATTAAATAGTGCAGCCTACTTTCATCAAATTATATGCATAGTTTAGTGTTTGAAGCAAGTTTAGGAAATATTGCATTGCTATTTCTAACAGACTTGAAAGGGTATTAGCATTTTAGTTGTTTGGGAGAGGCTTCCAACATTTATCTGCATATGTATTTGGGGGGAACTGAGGGAATATTGCTGTAGCTTATAAATTGATTAATGGTGGATAATCAGTAAATATATCCATGTATGCAGGCATCCATCCATCCATCCTTCCACACATACAAACTTGTTGATTTTCTGGCTCAGCAAACTACTAGGTAAATTCAAGACAGTGTTATGCTTTGCCGATTGACTCACTAATACAATGAAGAACTCATTTTGGGTGTCCAACAAATAGTTACAAATATTAACAAATAGGAGAGAAGAGAAAGAGGTTGGCTGGCTATTAGAGTGCATAATGAATGGTTAAATTTTGGTCTTTGACATCATTGGCTCATTGCATTCATTTTGTTTTATTTATTCTCAGAAATGTGGTAGTAGTTTCTACCTCTCTAGCAAATGTGGCATGAACTATTTTGTATGTGTGTGTTTCCCTATCTAGAATGCAAACTTGGGGTATTATTTTTAACAATATGTTAAATTTTGCATTTTTCATGTCTACTGTACGCTGTGGGTGATTTGTTATGTTAAGAATTTTTGTTTAGAAATTGCCTGAACAAATGAGGCACTCAATGAGGTCATTGAGGTCATCAATTTATTTTGTTTCAGTTGAATAGAATCAGACTCTGTATAGATGAATCCATCGTGTAAATTGTTAAACAAATTGAAATTTAGTAATTCATGAAGGAATTAATATTTTATATGATATTTATTTTAGTAATTAATTTATTCTTTCCTTCATTAATTCATCCAAAAAGTATTTAGAGAGTGCCCACCATACATAGTCACTTTGGGCCACTTTGTGATGGAGGAGGAGGGGGAGCTCCATGGGCCTAAGAATACAACCAACAAAAGGAATTGAGGTTCTAAAGGCAGGTCAATGTTCAGACTTGAATGCATCACCCAGAGTGTAACACAGAGCAGCCCATGAAATTTCCCAGTGGATGTGCAATTGGTATTACTAAGGTAAAACTGGAGGTAAATAGAGCCATAATTTTTCACCCTTGTTTCTTTTTTATGTGAATTGTCTGTTTATTAGTATGTGTAGGTATAGATGTTTTTAGTTCATTTGGTGCTATTCATCCACAGGATACTGAGTATTTTTGAAAAAATTTTAAATATTTTCCATTCTTATTTTTTCTTGGCAACCGATTATTTCAGCGATATTTTATATAAAAAACTTCAAATATATGCAAAAGATAGACCAGTATAATAAATTCTCACATATGTATCACTTGGCTTCAACAGTTACCAATTCATTGCTATTAATATTTTTTCTAACCCCCCAACAATTCTACCTGCTAGTCTACTTCCCACTACTACTTGTCTCTTGAAATGAATCCTGATGTTATATCATTTGATTTTAAAATTTTGTTGTATGTCTCTAAAAGTAATATTCTTTTAAAAAGCCCAGTACTATTATTATACAAAGTATATTTATCCATGGTATTTTAATATCACCAAATATTCAGTCAGGATACATATTTCTTAAGTACACTTTTTTAGTAGCATATCTGAAGCAGGATCCAACTAGAGCCCATTGAAATTGATAAGCTATCTCCTAATTCTTGGCTTTGTCAATGAAAAGAGCTAGCAGGCATAGATTTATATAAAAATATACATATAGATCTTCTGTGACTTAGGATTAAGTCCTAATAAACCTACTGTGAGTTGAAAATAATTTGTTTAAAAGGCACTTAATACACCTGACCTACCAAATATTACAGTTTAGTGTGAATTACCTTACATGTACCCAGAACGCTTACACTAGCCTACAGCTGGGTAAAGTCATCTAACACAAGGCCTATTTTATGGTAAAATATTGAATATCTCATACAATTTATTGAATACTGTAGTAAAAGTGAAAAACAGAGTGGTTGTATGGGTCCAGAATGGTTCTTTACCCTCCTGATCGCATGGCTGACTGAGAACTACAGCTCACGGTGGCTGCCCAGCATCACAATAGAGTATTATACTTCATATTGCTATTCCAAGAAAAGATCAAAATTTAAAAGTCAAAGTATGGTCCTACTAAATGGGTATCACTCTTGCACCATTGTAAAGTCAAAAGATTATAAGTCAGATCATCACAAGTACGGGACTGTCTGTATATACTGGAACATAAGTTCATACTGATTCGTTCAACATAAAATTGATCTATAAGGTTTAACATAATCTTACGAACTTATTTCTGCATCTTTTTTCTCTCATGCTGAATGTTCTGGTTCTTGGTTATATTTGCGTGTCATGAAGTTCTCCATTCACTTTATCTCATAATTTATAAAATATAGTTTCAGTATTCATGATTAGCACAACAACAACAATATGACTACCAAATAGTTTGTGTTTTTTGTTTGCTTTTGTGTTTATTTTGTAATTGAAAGTCATGCTGTAACTTTGGTTAATTTTCATTAATTATAATAGAAAATAGTAATGATATGAACAATATGTATTAATTGGAGTTTTGGGGTAATAAGAATGAAACTCATAGAAGTCTCCTGGTAAAATGAGGTTTCTTGGGGTTTCTTTTTGTTTGTTTGTTTGTTTTCTGTAAGATACAAGTGCCCTGGAGAGTTCCCTTGTGGTGCAGCAGGTTATGTATCTTGTGTTTTCACTGCAGTGGCTTGGGTTGCTGCCGTGGTGTAGGTTTGATCTGTGGCCTGGGAACTTCCATATACTGTGGACACGGCCAAAATTAAAAAAAGATAACAAGTTCCCTAGCAGTAGAACTGGAACCTAAGCAATTCTTGACACTGTTATTTCTCTGACTCTTCTTATCGTCATTTGTTTTGGAATCTCCACTTCTCTTTTCATGTTTGTTGCCTTTCTGACAATGGGCCTTTTTTCCTAGTCATAATTTCTGTTCCCTTATAATGTTGACTTATTACAGAGAACATCATAGCCACTCTGGTGGTCAGTTACTGTGTGATGAATTTTAATCTTTACCTTCCATTACCAATAGCTTCCCTCTCTCAATATTACCTGGTCATTAACTTTTGGTTGTCAGTTCTCTCGGGTGTTGGATGTCCTTGAATCATGTGCCCTCCATCTAGCCCAGCTGTTACCTGCAGAACATTACTTGGAACTGGTTCTTAAATGGTTGTTGTGAACATTTTATAAAAAGTTCTATAGATGACAAATATTCTAAAGCAAGACCTGGCAAGTCTAGCATGATTTCGGGAAATGTTTTGAATACCAACATGTCTTACATTTTTAGTTAGTTTGGATGACATTTATTCTTAGCTTCTGTTATTATATAAAACATATGAGAATGAATGCAGTATGCACAATTTCCTTGTGTGGGTAGTTGGTAAAAATAATGATAATATTTTTCCATGGGTAGGTGAATTTTAAAGAAATCATTTCTTAGTTTGCATGAAGTAATTTTATTTCATTGTTGCCATTCCCTTCTATTTTCTCCCTAGGATGCCAGATAAGATAACTAGAACTCTTATGACAAGCATGTGGTCAGACCCATAACTTACACTGAGGTTTGTTCTTGTTCAGTAGCAGCTAATATTAAATTCAGTGTTCTCAAATATTTACTCATAGTAATATGCTCCATTTGGTCTGCACTGTGATTTTTGGCTCCTACTTAATTATAGTTCTATGCCCTTTAGCAAATATAACAACAGGAAAACCATAATGTTCAAAACAACAGACTTGTTAAATGTGTAGTGTATTTTTTTTTCCTGTTTGCCTTTACCAGTTTCATATTGCTTCTGGAATTCTTGGCAAATTTAAGCATTTTTCTACTGCTTAAAAGCATACATTTTAGTTGTTTCTATCTACAAAATATATGAGGTCTATGTTACATGACCTGCTTTCATCATGCTTCGTTTTGGTGGGGGGTATTAATTTACATCTCATCTTCACGTTTCATGATTGCCATACTCTTTTACTGATGAAGATTTGCATTTAAAATATTTTCATTTAGAAGTGATTTCATTTAGTAGTGGTTTAATTACCTTAATCAGGCTTATATTGGAGAGAAAATAGAAAAAAGAGAAAGAGTATAAAGTTCACAAAATTCTTCCTGGCATGAAGTGTAAAATTGATCCCCATTCTTTCAGAACTAACGAGTTCACTCCACCCAGGGGTCCAGCCAATATAATACAAACATGGAATCAACTAGAAATGAAAAAGAAGCATGAAGAGGAGCTGTGGCTAAGGGAATGACTCCCAAAAAGTGGGAAAACAGAATTCTTCTGTGACAGATTGCTTTGTTTCCAGCAACCCTCTCTCATTCTTACAAGAGCATCCTAAACACCCATTCTTTGCCGTATGACATTCTGTGTGTGCAGTAGGCAAAATTTTTATCCCAGTCCCTTTGATTTTGACTTGGGCTCTCTAACCCATTTTGGCCAAAGGAATGTAAGCATATATAATTTATGTCATGTCTCAGCTGAGAGTTAATGGGCATTGCTAAGTTCTACCAGTTCTTTTGCTTTTTTCCCTCTGCCATAAAAATGGCACATCCCAAAGAGGCCTGCTTTCTCAGCCTGGGCAATTGAGCAAGATCAGAGATGGGAGATGCAGCAGATATAATGTGAGAGAGAACTATCTGCTGTTGTGGCAATGAGATGAGGGTGTTATTTGTTACTACACCAAAGCTGAGTAATATAATTCTTCATTTTGGGAATTTGTAGAAATATTTGAGCAATTCCTTTTTGGCCCTCCTTGACTCCAGAATAATATTTTCAGGTTTTAATCTCCTTAAAGTCGTTTAAATTTCTCTTTCCTTGGAGTTCCCGTCGTGGCGCAGCGGTTAACGAATCCGACTAAGAACCATGAGGTTGCGGGTTCGATCCCTGGCCTTGCTCATTGGGTTAACGATCCGGCGTTGCCGTGAGCTGTGGTGTAGGTTGCAGATGCGGCTCGGATCCCGCGTTGCTGTGGCTGTGGCGTAGGCCAGCGGCTACAGCTCCGATTAGACCCCTAGCCTGGGAACCTCCACATGCCGCAGGTGCGGCCCTAAAAATGACAAAAGGCAAAAAAAAAAAAAAAATTAAATAAATTTCTCTTTCCTGTCTATCTTCCACAAAGTAATTTGTTAATAATTATTTTAAAGTTTAGTAATTTAATTGAATAGGTGGAAGACGATTAGGCAAACACTTTCAGTTAGCCATTATCCAGGTCAAAATATTATTTTATATTATCTCAATCAGTAGCTTTTAAATTTTGGATTACTGAACAATCACTTCAAAATGTATTATAATTATTGTGATTTCTTAAAATTGATGCTAGCTTGTTTAACTCCATAACTATATAAACCATGTGCCCTATAAGTGCCTGTTAAAAAAGGCCAATTAATTTGGGATAGAAAATGTTAAATATCCATGATCTACTACACCGTATCTCCACATGTATAAAGTTTAGTTGAGGGAAAAATATTTTCTAGTTATTGAATATTTCATTAAATAACATTTGATGGGCACAT
Organism: Catagonus wagneri; assembly: GCA_004024745.2. Lineage (NCBI taxonomy): Eukaryota > Metazoa > Chordata > Mammalia > Artiodactyla > Tayassuidae > Catagonus > Catagonus wagneri. Next base: position 3,705,474 of record PVHT020000886.1, on the reverse strand, counting down.
AATACACACATTGCCAAAATTCAAGGCATTAACATGAAATAAAATGTTTTATATTTTTATGTTTTACTTGAGTTATATTCTAGTAGTTATGCTGCGAGTCACATAGGAAGTCCAACCTGAGTCATATTCTAAATCAGACCAGAAAATGTACTTGAGAAATAAAGTAACCAAAGCTCAAACCATACCAAATCCAAATGTATCATTTCTTACACTGGTGTCACAGAATTAATAATTTCCATTCTTGATACTCTCTAATTCCAAGTAATTTATAGTCTCACAAATCAAAATACACTGGCAACCTCAGTTTATGCAATCTCTTCTGTACGTTAAAGAAAACTCATCAATGTGTGACCAGCGCCATAAAATTTACTATCCTAAGGACTAAGGCTACCCCTTCTGATCCCAGTAATTTTTAAAAAGGAGGAGAGAGGGGACCTAATAAGTTCGGGGCAAGATGTAGAAAAATTGAGAATTACAATATATAAGTATGATTTTTACTTATACTATGATATTCAGGGTTATTTGTATCCACTAAGTTTTCTACAATAAATCAAAATGTTTGTAAAAAAGACAATAAGTACATTTAAAATTACTTTTGACGTATTTCTATAACTATCTATGTGTCTGTATAGCTTTTGATCAATTGAGCCATCGATTAAAAATGTAACCAAGTCTCTCTATATGTCAAGAACTTGGTGCTTCTACAAAACAAAATTGAACCATCTTTCTAATCACACTACTTAAATTTAGAAATATGAAGACCACCCTGTCCTAAAGTTTTATTCTTCTAATCTTCTAAAATGCAGAGTGTATACAGTTTTAACCACAGCTAGGATAACCTCATTCCATGGTACCTCAGCAGAAGACCCTAATTTATCTCTCTTCCAATTATCCATATCATATAAGCTCATCTCACTGTAGACAAAACTAGAGTTAGTTCCAAGATCCAGATATAGTTTTGATTTGGCTTCTTTAACAGTTTTTTGTTTGTTGTTATTGTTATTGATTTTTATGGCTGCACCCACATCATACAGAAGTTCCTGGGTCAGGAGTTGAATCTGAGCTGCATCTGTGACACTGGAGCCTTTAATCCACTGTGCCAGGCCAGGGATTGAACCCGCACATCCACAGTGACCCAAGTCACTGCAGTCAGACTCTTAACCCACTGTACCACAGTGAGAAATCCCTCTTTAACTTTTTCCAATAATACATTGCAAATAATATTTTTCTTCTAATACCATATTTTCTTCCCTCTTTCTGAGTTTCATTGCTCTTAAAAAAACTTGAGTTGTTTATTAATGTTTTAATTCTCAAAATATTCTCTGTTATCAACAGAATCAGTGATTATGCACAAACTTATATGAGTTACCTCTTATATGGCTAATAAAATTCAAAAACTATATTTAAATTCACACAATTACTTTCCTTCAGAGGTCCAATAAACATAATGAAAAAAGGTAAAGGATTTAATTTACTAACTCCTCTGTATGGAAGGTAATAGATTCTTGTGAATGGCAATAACTAAATTTGCATCTATACATTCTGAATGAGACAAACAACTGAATGATTGTGAAGTACAATAGTAAGGCCTTTTGTCAATACGTAACCATGAAATTGCTGAGTATTTCCAAAAAATTCTTCAGTTACATACAGTTCTATTATATTGATGGAGCAGGATTTGAATCCTTGGGTAAAGTTTGAAATAATTACATTAAAGTTTGGATATGACAACTAGGGAAAGTATCAGCTTGCCTTGCTGGCCTGCAGGCACAGACACTGAAGCCTTTTGAACTTTTGCATTAAGACATTTATTATTTGCTGTTTGGAACTTTATATAAATTCATATTGGAAAAAAATAGGATTTCCGTGTGTGTGTATGTATGTGTGTGTGTATGGCAAATAGAGAGGAAAATATTTTAAGCCACCTCTTTCCATGCACAAAGATTTATATCTATCGCAAATGCTAAAATAAAGGATATTCACTTACTAAGTGTGAATCAAAGGCCAATTAAATGGTAATTGTATGTTGAGCTTTATAAGGACATTCTTAATCTGAGGTATCCCACTAGTTAATTCTTCAAGCTTCTCTACCATTTTACTCTCTTTCTCTTCTCTAATCATTTCTCTTAATGATATCTCATTTTTTTATTTTCTTCAGGGAGACCTGAAGGTTAAAGTTAGCAGATGAAAAAATTTGATATCAAACGTGAGGTGTTTATTTGTACAAACCCGTACTCCTTTTAAATACCTTAACACTGGAGCAGATTCTTTGAATTTAAGCTTCTATTTCAATAAATTAAATTTCACTGTGATATAAATAGTAGTGAAACTTTGAAAGGGCTTAGGACAAACAGCTCAGTTTTATCTTTTAGAAGAAACTTACAGCTGCTTTTGTGCTACAACTGCAGAGTTATGGAGTTAAGACAGAAACCATGTGGCTAAGCCTAAAATATTTACTATCTTGTTCCATACAGAAAAAAGTTTTCTAATCCACATTACGCTTTACATGCTTGTATTTGAAGATGGTAGACAAGATAAAGAGAAGATAAAGGAGCATGGCCTGAATATTTCTTTTTGTTACATTATAGGAAATTGTTGTGATCTGAGTGACAACTATTAGGCACCATGCAGAGTGATTTTCACTTTTATAAATCACAAGAAGTACAAATGTCTGTGATGGATCTCAGAATTAGACTTCATTTTAAAATCCCCGAAATGCTGTAGGAAGATTACGGAGGGTGGATGAAGAAACATGCAGTTTTTGGTAAAGAGCCAGCTTTGGCTCACAGTGGGTAACTGATTCCTGTTCTAGCTACTGTAGCTAAAGTAAAATTTTTTGTTCAAGTTTCCAACTGCTATATAATGGATATATGCCCTAAATATTGCTGGTAATTTAGTTGCTTTTATGGGAGAGGATCCCAATGAATCACCGTAAATAAATGGTGTTAAATTGGATCTTTACTGGAGGATAGAAAACATAATGCCCAGATCTATAAAAATATTTTTTAGTTTGGTTGACTAAAGCCATGGTTAGTGGAAATGTACTGCAGGCAACTTATCTTACTTTTTGGAAAATTGTTAAGTTACCCCTTCCTCTAATTGAGAAAATGATTAGAATCTTTAAAGGAACAGTAAATGTTTCTATTATATATTTCATAAGATTAAAATGCAATATGATATCAAGTTATATTTTTCTAACATTTCTAAAATGATTTGAAATTATCAAAAATACTTTTTTTGAATAAATGCTACTATAATAACAGATTATCACTTGGTGTAAGATAAAATTAGATACATTCTTCACACCATCCATAAGTATAAACTGAAAATGAATCAGAGAACTAAATGTAAACAATGAGATTATAAATTCTAGAAGAAAACAAGAGTGTATTCCTATGTAACCAGGGTGCAAAGAAATGCTTTCTAAATCATTTCAGTATTCAGTCTCAATAAAATTAAAGCTGGCTAAATTTCATTATATAGCAATAAAACTTTAACATAACAAATGCACCCGAAGCAATGTCTGCACCCTAAGCAATGTCAAAAGATAAAAATTGGAAAATATTTACAAAAAATATAAATAGATAATTTCCCTGAATGGGTGTGAAATATGTGAAAAGAGATTCAACTTCACTATAATGAAAGTACAGCTGCACTGAGATAGCCATGATATTGGCAAAATTTCAAAAATTTAAAAATACTCTATTGGCAAAAATGTGGGGAAACAGACATTCTCATACCTTCCAGGTGGGAATGAAAATTGGTTAAGACGATTTGGGAGGGAATTTGGCCATATCTAATAAAATAGCCATCCATCTATCCTAATTCTAGGAATTTGTCTTGAAGACACATGCCCAGTAGTACAAAAAAAAAAAATAGGTACACTTAGGAATATTCACTGAAATGTTATTTGTAATTGTAAATATAGGAAGTTAATAAAATATCCATGTGGAGGTTACTAGCTGAATAAACTATGATATATACAGTGGAGCTTCACGCATCTGTAAAAAAAAAAAAAAAATGAGAAATATCTGTGAACTGATATGGAGTGATATTTCCAAGAATTAATGTTAAGTGGAAAAGCAAAGTACAAGAGAGAATATACATTGTTAATTTTTTTTAAAAGGAAAGAAATATGTATACACATTCATTTCTTGGTATCTGCATCCCATTTTAGATACCAAAATTCAAGGATGCTTAAGACCCTTACATAAAATGGTGTAGTATTTGCATATCACCTAAACACATCCTCCCTAGTATTTAAATTTATCTCTAGATTACTGATAATACTTAATACAATGTAAATACAATGCAAATAGCTGCAAATACAATGTAAATGCTTTGTAAATAGGTGCCTACATGCAGCAAAGTAAAGTTTTGCTTTTTGGAACTTTCTGGAAAGTTATTTTTTTTTCCAAATGATTTCAAATCTGCTGTTCATTGAACCCATGGATGCAGAACCTGCAGATAAAGAGGGCTAACTGTATCTGCTTATCTGACTACAAAGAAACACATGAAGTCTAAGCCAGTACAAGTGGTTGGAGTATGGAGTAGGAGGAAGAGTGGAGGGAGTGATACTTCTCTGAATATACTTTTTATATAGTTTTGACTTTTAGAGGGAGGTTAATTGTCTATATATTCAAAAATAAACTTAATGATCTGAATAAATGGGTACATAGAGATGGGAAATAAACAAAAACCTAAAACTGAAGCAAACAAAAGCAAATGTATTCCTATGAATAGCATAAGCAAACTGAAGAAGAGTAGTTTTTTTTAAAGAAAAGGTAATTCAGGTAACTTGTGACTTTAGCTTTGATTATGCCTTCTTATCCCCATGGAGGGAGTGAGTAGTAAAGAAAAGGCTTTTTTTTTTTTAGGAAATTGTTTATAACGGTAGTATTTGTGAAGTAATAATGAAATTCTGAGATTATTTTATGTGTATTTTTGGAAGGAGAGAGATTCAGATAGAAAATGGGGAAAGCCAAGGAAAAATCCCGTGAAATAGATTGGCATTAAATTTATCATACATGTATGATATACATATATGTGTTTGTGATTATGTATAGACAGATATACAAGTATATGCATATGTATAAAAGCATATATGCTTCCAGGCTCCCTCAGTGAACAGATTTCCATAGCATGTTCCGTGCATTTCTATTAGATCACTTATGGTGATATAAGTATTTGCTATTATCTCTCTTCTCTCACTATTCTATGAACTCATGAAAGCAAATGTTATGTTTTATAATCTTTGTATTCTCAGAGCCTAAGGTTTGCCTGGCACGTAATAGAATCCAAGTAAATATTAGTATCTGAATAAATGCATGAGATTTATACATATTTGAAGCAGAAAAGATAGAGGACTCTGAGATACAGTGTTGCTAGTTTTATTGAAAGAGTCCAAATCCATTAAAACAGCCTCAACGTGGACTTACTGAGCCCCGGTGTCATCTCTGCAACTATATTATTTACATTATCTCCTTACACTCTGTGTTATCCTTGAATGTTCTCCCCAGTTGAATCAGACTTGAAAGTCCTTGGATCCTACTTGCAGAGACCTTTTCACCGTTCATTCCTTCCCATAGCTTTTGCCTTACTCCAGGCCCTTCTATTCCTGAAGTATTCTAACAGCCTCCTGTTTCTTCCCCAAACTCTGGCTCCTCCCTTACACTCCACTCTGCCTATTGAGCATTCAGTTGATGGAATGCTGTTAGGTAACTATTCAAAAAATACCACATGTTATATTTTCCTCTCAAAAGACTCCCCATCTTCCATTACCCTTGAAGAACAGTTTTTCACCTAGAACTAGTCTCCTCATTTCTCAATATACATCTGCTGATTTCTCACTTATGCCTTCATTCCCACTGCTTGTTATGCCTGGAATCATTTTCCTTCTCGAGTGGATTGTTAAACTTCTACCTTTATTTCAAAGATTATGTCATTCTTAGTGGTCATTTCTTTGTCTTTAGCGCTACATATCTCGTAATCACATGGTATTATATTTTTATAATTCTTTTTTTTTTTAGTTTACTTCTTCAAATGATTTAAATTGAGTTTTGTGAATATATTTGAACCTCTGTTCATCAGTGAACTGAAATTAGATCTCATGCTATAGATGTTCAATATATATATGTTAATTATAGATCTATATATTTATGCTAAATAATGTAATGAAAATATTTTGAAAGAAATTCTTCAAATAGAAATCAAATGGTAAACATTTCTTAACTTGATTATATATTTTATTAGATTCCTAATTAATAATACATAGTGTTTGAATGAGTGTTAAAATAGATTTTATCTGTTCAAAACTTCTTTGATAGTACATTTGTTTGAAGTATATTTTTAAAGAAATGGTGCTACTTCTCAAATGCCTAAAAAGAAATATCACTTAAGAAATTATATCTTAAGCAAATCTTTTTCTCCCTGTTTGCCTATACTCACAACTTTAAAAAATGAATAAATGTGGGTATATGCAAAAAACATTCTTCCATAAATAATGTAAGAACCACTTTGTGTGTGTGTGCATGCATAAGATGGTTGTTGAAACAATGCATTGGTCCCTCCATAAATTTCTGTGCTCTCAAAAACAGCTGTTCAAACACATTACTAAAAGTTCACATCTCATAGTGATGATAACTGAATCTATGTGTACAGAATTCACTTTACTGAATACTCATACAAGAGTGATCGGATGATATTTAGGGGGAATTGAAAAGAAGGACATGATTAAATAGGGATAGCAGTGGATTTCTTCTTTTAAGAAATGGTAAAAATTACCAATATACACACTCAGATTTATAGGATGCATCCTTCTTCTAATTCTATTTGTGCTGCATATGATAATAGAAAAAGTATTACCATAATGAGTTAGAATATGCAGCAGAATATTCTATGTCAGTTGTAAAGCAGTGACATAGGTTTAAATATGCTATTTTAAGGCTGTGCACTTACATTTAAATAGGTGTTAGATAAATTCCCTATGTCCTAAATCTTCAGTAATTAAGAGTATATATCTCTTGATCCTCACAAGAGGAAAAAAAGTAAATAAATTTATATATATCAAGCATATAAGTGAACTATCCACAGTATAAAATAATTTATTTCATTTACATTAACTTTACTTTTTAAAAGCTTCTAGCCTTCTGCTAGTTAGAAGAGGTTAAAGTGATCACGCCTATATTTAATAATTCCATCCTGCTTATATTTTTAAATTATATTTATTTATTTTTAAACGACCGCTTTAAAATTTTTCTTATAGAATTTTCAAGTATATTCAAAAATAGAGAAAAGACTATAATGCTCCATGTTTATTTGACTGTTCAGCAATTATCAAAATTTTGAAAGATTTTATCAGAAAACTAGTCTCAGAGTTCCCTTATGGTACAGTGAGTTAAGGACCTGACACTGTCACATCAGTAGCTTAGGTCACTGCTTTGGCATAGATTTAGTTTGTTCCCATGAATTTCCACATGCCTTTGCAAGGCCAAAAGTAAAGTTATTTGAATTATTTTTCTATGTATTTTTATGTAAAAAACTTGACACATAGTTAAGTCCTTTTGTTTATGCTAGCATTCCAATTTAGTTTATCTCTTTCCTCTCATCTTTGATGAGGGACCTTGTAAAACATGTACATTCAAAGAATTAAATCACTTGCTTATAAGTAATTTCGTCCTTATGCAGTATACCTGTATCCTAAGACTTTTGTCTGAAGCTTCTTCCATCTTCTTTTTTTTGGTAATTTTAGGGCTGCACCTGTGGCATATTAAGGTTCCCAGGCTAGGGGTCGAATTGGAGCTGTAGCTGCTGGCCTATGCCACAGCCACAGTGATGCCAGATCCAAGCTGCGTCTGCGACGTACACCATATTTTATGGCAACACCAGAGCCTTAACACACAGAAGGAGGCCAGGGATAGAACCCCACATCCTCATGGATGCCCATCAGGTTTGTTAACTGCTGAGCCATGACGGGAACTCCCCTTCCATCTTCTTTAAGTTCTTCCCTACCTGATCATCCTGATTGTGATCACACATTTCAAATCAAGTATTAGTGTTATACATCTTTTTTTATTAAAGGGCACATCAACTAGAGTTAATATATATCCATAGCTATCAGAAGTGAATGTGGGAAAACAGATGATCTCTTCTTGTTTCTCTGTATCAGCAAACTGAAAGAGAGGCTGTGAAGGCTTTTCAGAGATTCCTTGTTTCCAAAAGTATTCCTCACATAACCTTTTTCCCAAATAATCACATCTATTTATACCTCTCCTTTTTTGACATCTTAAGGTTTATCTTACTTGTAATTTAATATTCATATCCATAGAAATATTAATATTTAGAACAATAACTTATACTTTAGATTCTAACTTACCACTTCTAATATTAAAATGCTAATGACTTTATGCCTATTATATGTCTCTGGGATTATACTGAGAAACAAAAAGATACAATGGTAATTATAGGGTAACAGTGATTTAAAGGTGAACCTAAAAATAGATGTTACACTTTTTCTTGACATTGAGCAATATATCAGCATGTTCATTTTCAATAGTATAAATATATAAGAATTATATATTATAATAGTATAAATAGTATAAATATATAAGAATTAATTTATGTAAAATTTATTTGCCCATTAAGTAAACATGAAAGATGCACAGTAATTTAATTTAACCAAATAGAGATAAGATTATCCCACTAATTAAGAATTTGGAAGATAAAGCACTAATTAGATTTATGATTTCTACTAAAGTTATAATTTTCATTAAATAAAATTATGTATTTTTTGGTATTATCTTGTATATTTCCTAAATGCCATCTACAAAATTCTGCTAATATAACCTTTCTATCTTAAGTTAATCTGCTTAGACTTATTTAAAGTTTCAGAGAATATTACCTCATATGGGAGTTGAAAAGTAAGCAAGTGCTTGCCCATGTTACAACTATTTTAGCTGTCAAAATATGTGTCATGGTTTCCTGAATTAGATTCATTACTTCACTTATTCTGCTTTGTTCAAAGCGAAACCAATTTGCATATATTTACTCTGGACTTCTGTTAAACTGTATTGGCATAGCAGTTGGTTTTGAATTATTCGCTACATTAATGATCTTAGTATATTATCGATACTAATTACACTCTAAGTTCCAAGAAGTCAAGGGCCATAGGTGTCTGGTTCATTGCTATATTCCCAGCATTAAGTGTGGTATCTATTTAAGTGGATTCTCTTTTGGTCTATTGAGGGTGACATATCGCCGTTACTATATATATGGTTGTGCTTATGCCAGTATGTGTATGTGCATTATATATGATTTCACATATATGAAATCAATATACACATAGTGATAAAAATCATTTCATTGGTTTCATTTCATGCTTATAGTGTTCTTTTTATTTTCCTTGCAAGGGTACATCTAAACTTTCCATGTTGTCATCCAGTTAAGATTTACCAGTGATTTTATGCTGTCTGCATATGATAAATCTCTAAAAGCTGAGGAGAGTTTCCTAAAATATTTGTTAATCATTTATATTTTGATAGATTATTTGTACTTTCTAGGAAGAAGGAAATCATTATAGAAAGCTGCGAACAAAAAAGAGCAATCAGTAAGGAAAGAATGAGATGACTAGAGCTGTTTAGTTTGTTTTCAGGAGTTGATTTCTAGAATAAATACATTTTTCTGGATATAAAAACATGTTGTGGCTCAGCAGGTTAAGAACCCAAGTAGTATCCATGAGAATGCAGGTTTGATCCCTGACCTCACTCAGTGGGTTTAAGGATCTGGCAATGCCACAAGCAGTATCATAGGTCACAGATGCAATTTGGATCTGTCCTTGCTGTGGCTGTGGCATAGGCCTATAGCTGCAGCTCCAATTTGACTCCTAGCCTGGGAATTTCCATATGCCATGGGTGCAGCCCTAAAAATTAAGAAAAAAATACACATTTTCCAATAGTCTATCATACAAATTCTGAAATTATTTCCTATTTATAATTCCCAAGATATAATAAATATCTTTATATATAATTAAAATTATACTACATGATAAATAAGCATGATACTTATAAAATTTCACATTCCTTGCCTATATTACTTTAAAAATAAAAACACTTTAAATATATTTATACATTTTAAACTTAATTAGTTTACATTTTTTCATTGATATAATTCCTACCTAAATTCCTTGTGTTATTTGACAAAACAGCATGCCGAAGAGACTGTGTATAGATTTGTAAGATTAAAACCAAAATGGTATATAATTGACTTTCTGAAAACAAATACAAATTAAATTTGCTTTATAAACGTGTATCTTTTCTAGTGTGTATAATTCTATTTAGATCTTTGGAAATATAGTCTTTTTATCTCTCACTTTCTTTCTTTGTCTCAGAAATGTATTAATAGCTACACTCTATGACTTACAGAATCATTTCCTTACTAATTATTTGTGTTATAGTAGAGCTTTGTAAAAGAATGCAAAAATTATATAATGATTTGTAAATATTAATAATTATGACCAGTTTAAAGATTAATCATTTAAGGAGAAAATAAATATAATAAACTAAGTTACCCAAACTAATTGGCAATAATAATAGCTATACATATACAAACTCACTCTACAAATTAAATATACTTTCTCTTTTGTTTCTTTGTGATATTTACTTCTTTTTTACATGAGCTTGGATAAGTGAAATAACTTCAAATTAAATCAGACAACTATCTTCATGAAGAGTCTATCAATTATACAGTCCAGTTCGAGATAAAACTGTAGAAATAACATAACGAATCACTGGGTGTAATAGGGATGTTTCAAATAATAATTTTAGAAGTATCTCTCAGTTTTTCACTGACTCATATTAGCTTAATTGCATCATTACAGAGTTCTTATATATAAAGCATGAATTTTGCTGGTAGTTAAATTTGGAAATTTAGAATTGATGTATTTATATTTAGACATTAGTATGAGGATGGGAAAATGGTAATAAATTGATATGTTCTGATTTACTTCTTAGGTTACCATGGTATTGTTGACCTAAAATTAAAAGATTGCCAGGTACTTCTCCAGGGAGAAAAAAAAAAAAAAACAGGGTTTATTTGAGATTAGAAAATACTGCATTTTGAGATCTGCAACCATGGTGTGCCATTGTACAAGTGTCCCGTCCAGTTCTCTCCAACTGCCTCCATAGTGTGGCAAAAGGAGGAGAACTCTTACAGAGGTGAAAAGAGGTAGAAGGGCTAGTGTAAACAGAATCCAATGAAAGAACTCTTTCTTCTTTCTTTTGGGCTCTACTGTTGTGGCAGAGTGTGAAAGCTCTCCCTTACATTATATGGATTATGTTTAACTGAGGTTTTTCTTTATTATTTTTTTACAGTATAAATGGGAGTTTGCCATATTTTTGTGATATATTAAGAGGCCAACAGAGAATAAACCAGTAGGTCTCAAATTTAAGAGTGCGTTGGAGTCACTGGGAAGGCTTGTTTAAAGCAGTAAGCAGATTGCTAGATTCTGTTCCCTGAGTAATTTGATTCAGCAGGTATGAGATGAGGAGTGAGATAGTACGTTCCAAAATTTTTTCAGATTTCCTGATGCTGTTGACTTGAGATCACACTTTGAAAATCAAGACGGTAAAGAATTTTTAATTTTCTATCAAAATGATTCCAAAGTTATGTCAGCCCAGCACATTTGAGTCATGGGTACAGCTTACAGCCTTGCATTTTCACACTAAAAGAAACTGACTAACGTATCTGAGTTTGATATCATTGATATTCTAAATAGACATTAAATAACATGTGATAGGAACCTGTCTATTCAACTAGGTCTTTCTAACATATTAAATCTTGAGTTTACAATATTTAATAAGAATTAGGAAAGACATCCCAGAATTGTTGAATTCTTTTCATAAATAGGGGAGTATTTTCTGGAACATTATGAAATTCAAAGAATATTAGAGAAAAGTAAAACCTGTATTAAGTAGCTCTTGCTGAACTAAAACATGCATTTTGAAATACTAAGTGCTGATGATGGAATATTTAGATAAAAACTTATATTTATTTTTCTTGCATTATATTTTACCATGAAATCTACTTTTAAGAATCCAAATTCAGAGAACTCTTATCTATAGGTAACTCTAAGTAAGACACATGGATATTTGTCATCAATCTTAAGAGAAAGTTGATTTAGGTTAGTAAAATTTTGAGTGTGCTCTTGCAAACACCTGAGTGATATTCAGCTTAATTGGGTTATAGCTCATGCTGATTGTGTTTTTCCCCTGCTGTAGCTAATCCCTTTTTTCCTCCAATATTTTATTTGATTTTGGTTTGGAAGGTATATAGAAATTAAAGAACTCTAATTTTTTAAGAGCCCTAAAGGGAAGTGTGCTTTTGGGTTAGCCATTCCTTTGAACACCTGTTCTCTGTTGAATTTAATTGGGTTACAGCTGGTGCTGAGGGAGAGACAATAAATGAGGGTTTGCTGACTGACTAGAAACTTGACATTGCATGTCATTGTTTTCTTTTTTCTTCCTTTGCTTTTCTTTCAATTCATTGGCAAGTTGCTTAGATCTGAAGGATTTTATAGGCAAATTGAATGAGATCCATGATTATAATAGTAGCTGATACTTCACGGTTTTGACCTCAGAAAAATTCTGTCTGCATTCTAAGACTGTACAGTCCCTCAGTATAAGGTGATCCTAAGCCTTGGAAACCATCTGGTCTAATTGTTTCCAATAATTCTGGGGCATTTAATATTATAGCTAGGTTTTGAGAGATTGGTCTTACAAAAAGTTTTCAGAGGAAAAATGCGAAGTATTGAAATTGAACACTGGGTAAATCACTAAATATTATAAATACTGCCAGCAAAGGAAATGAGGATAAAATGTATTGAGAGGTAATTATTTTTAAATATCTCAGTACTGTCATTAGACTTAGAGCCTAAGTATGGCCAATAACAATAATCTATTTCAAATAATTGTTAAAGGTAAACCAGAGTGGCGATTTCATTAGAAGGTAACTCTGTATTTTTCTGTTGTCAATATCTCAGCGGTAGTTTAACTTAACAGTTAAATATTGGATATGTAAAGGTCATTTTGGAACTAGGGGTGGGTAGTAATAGAGGGGTACTTCATAGCAGCAAACACTTTAGTTATTAATTAGATCACATTTATAGAAGACCATTTGTCTTATTTCAAAGAAGTTTGCAAATTTAATAGGATTGAATGTTTGTTTTAAATCTATTTTGCATAACAAAAACAATAAGAAACAGCATCTAAAATTAGTGATGTGTAAAAAAGTAGCTTTAGTATTTGATCAGTAAAGTCATTTCTAAAACATCAACTAAAAAGTATCTAGACTTATTGCTATGTTACTTTAAATCTGTAATATGAAAGAATGAGAAATAGAGTTTATCCCGGTGTTTTTTTTTTCCCCGTGCAAATTAAACTCTGATGAATGACCTATATTTCCTTCATATCATCTGTGATAAATTAAGCGTGCTGTATCTATTAAGAGATAAAGAAATAGTTTTAAATTCAATAGGGCTATTGAAAATAGAGGTTATAAAGGAATAAGTGCAAGTATGGCCTTGATATTTTCCCCTTATATTCTTGATCTGTGATTGTCAGTATTTCCCATTTTTGTAAGAGAAAACTTTTGAAATAATGTGGCCCATGCATTTTGGTCAAATTATTCAACCCGGTTTTCTTTGTGTGTTTAATCAGCAAATTTCAGGAAGACCACTTGCTCTCAGGCGCTCTCAGTCTGAGCTAGCTGTTGATCAGTTACAGCAACAAAATATTTTGCAGAATCAGTATATACACAAGCTAAAACATTGTGCTTCTGGCCTACTTTGCATTATAACTTTATTATTCCCCATATAGGGAGCTGACCCTATTAAAATAGCGTTAACTATTACGAAGGGACAGACTAAGAAAAAGTGTTACTTGCTAGTGCAGACAGAGTATGGGTTTAACTACTTTCTAAATGGTGCCCAATAGTGTATGCAGAACTGCTTTCCAGTACTAGCTTATCATGGAAATAAGATGGATTTGTGGGCTGAGGTAGCTCTTAGGAGTCTTGATCAGAGTAGGGACAACTGGAGGATTTGGGAAGTCCATAGGATGCATTAAATACAATGAAGTGGACATGACTAATTTGTCCTGGATCTCTGAAATATCAAGTTTACCCAAGGTTCTAGAAGAAAAAGTGAAAACAGAGTGTTTGGTGTGCCACAGGACTCTTACTCATTTTATATTCATGAAAAGATGCTGAAAACTTTAGGAAATGCCAAAGAGGTTGGGAGTAAACGAGAGGGAGAGAGAAATTCTCTGCTTGACCGGTTACGTAATTTCTCCAAAGTAACTTGGTTTTAAAGAATTAAAGACTCAAGTTTTTACTTTCCTGAAATTTAGTTCAATTTACTGCACGTTCACAGATCCTAAGCTTTTTCAAATGTCATAAACAGCTATGGAATGTAGCTAGTCATTTTGGCACAGTATAAAATACAAAAGATAAATGTTACTTGGCTCCGTATCCTGCCATTATGCCTGCCCCTGCTTCTTTATGCTCCCCATATCCATGTATTAGTTTCTAGAGTAATTCAGCCCTTGAGACTGAGACCTGTCACTTGAAATAAATATGAGTTATTTATGGAACCTGCTGCTTTTTAACACATTGCCTAAGGCAACAAACTGGGTTCTGTGAACTTTATGCAGGTATTATTGACCTGTTTTCTGTTACTCTAAAGTAAGTCTGTGATTATTATATGAAAGTAACCATTATGTGAGTAAGTGTGGTTCTCAAATATATTTATGAAGAAAATTCTGAACAGGTAAAAGACACTAAATGTATTTTACCTGTGGGTTAAATTCTGAAATTAGCTTGGTGGGAAATTTTAAGCCTCTTGGCAATGTCTAAAATGTTAAAGTTTAAACTCTGGAATCTGGTAAGCTATTAGTTATATATTTATGAGATCTGCTGTGATAGTAACATTTTAAATGCAAATCCTATGTTTAGTTGAACTTTCTCTTTTTGGCAACTTGTACTAGAATGTACCTACATTCTCAGTAAGCTGGTCAAATTAGGATTTAACAATATATTATTCAACTCTAAACAGTAATTATTCAAACAATTGTATTATGTTGTCCTAAATTAACTTACTCAGCCATATGTAATATGCCCTGAGGACACACACTCACATAAAACATTTTAAACTATTATTTGCTGATTCTGGTATTTTATTTGAGGACATGAACTTTTGTGGTGTTCAAAGGAAATAAAAATATTAAGGAGATTTTTCTTTGGCACCTAGTCATTAGATTCATTAGTTCCTAAATCAAATATTTTTTAAGTAAATTATGAGTCAAGAACTGTGGTAGATGAGTGACTATGGAAATGAATTAAAGCCTGATGAGATAAAAATCATTTTTCTGAACTCATAGCAGAATTGTAAGGGACATTAACATTCCTGAATGAAACCTGAAAGCCTCACAGGCACCTCATTTTAAATCGCAAACGTGTTCCCCTTTGTAACGGCATTTCCATCTCTCCAGGCTCCAGGGTAGGGAGGACCAGCCTTGATATGCCTCTGCCTTGCTTGTTGTCTATATGAAAATCCCTCTACCAACCACTCTCATTTCAAATTGCTAAACATTTCTTAAAATTCCCCTCTTCTCTACATTCCATGTCAGTGATTTATTTTTAGACTCCTATCAGATTATTTCTACATTTAACACATCTAGACTGGGCACTGCTGTGCATCAATTCTGACCTAGTTATGATGGAGAGAGAATGTGGTCTTAGGTAGCTTATTTGGGGGGTTGTGGGTGGGAGGCACATACAAACAATGATTTCTAGGGATACATTATATAGTAGATGGAATACGGAAGAAAATATGCCTGAAATATTCTTTATGTGGGACCTTTCTTCTTTTTATCCACATATCATATGTCTGGCTCAGATGCCATGCTCTCTGAGACCCTCTTATTATTTCCAGTGTCGAGGCCACACACCCATTCTGTTATTTTCACAGCTTCTCCACTTTTTACTACAGATCTACACAAAAGCACTAGATTAGTTATGTTCTTGTCTCTACTTCCGGTCAAACTGTAAGTTCCTTGAAGGTGCTGTGCCTGAGTTATTAAATCCCTAGGTGCTGAAAGTACATTGTTTGAATGGGGTTAGTACAGCTGTCCCTGTACTAGCCATTGGATAGAAGACTCCATTAAGAAAGTAAACTCAAGTTGACCTTTAATAAAGAATTAGAAAATTTGGAAGCAGAGAGAAGGCTGACAGTGACCAAGTAAAAGCAAACATGGTACCATGGAACAACAGAATGACAGATCTTATATGTGAACTCAGTAGTTTGGTGTGGCTAGAGCATCATGTTTGGGGGAAAAGGTGAAGGCAGGCATGGACACGGGTAGGCATACACACAGGGCCCAGAAAATGAAGGGCCTTGTATCTTTTTCAGAGAAATACAAACTTTATCCTGTTTGCTGAAAGTTTCAGGATTGGACTGCCTGAGTTTGTTTTACACTTACTGTCTGTATAATGTGTAATTATTATAAGGATTATTTTGACCATTAAATATATGACATTAAGTGCTTAGCACAATGTGAACTGATAGTGCTATATAAATCAGATAGTTTTACTATCATGATCTTTATTTTCATTAAATATTTGAGAGCCACGGGAAAATATTAAAGTTATTAAGTAATATAATAATTGCATTTTAGAAAGGTAATGGATTGGAAAGGAAGAAAACCAGATAAAAAAGACAATTTGAGGCTTTTATGATAGGTTAAATTTACTTAAACTTTATATAGTTTAAATATTATATTTAAAATAGTTTAATGTTGGGAGTTCCCTGGTGGCTCAATGGATTAAGGATCCAGCATTGTCACTGCGGTGTCTCAGGTCTCTGCTGTGGCATGAGTTTGATCCCGGGTCCAGAACTTTGACGTGCCATGGGTCCAGCCAAAAAAATAAATAAATAGTTTAAAGTTAAACCCTCTACTTTTCAGCTGTGAAAATTATCCAAGGGAAATGATGATGGTGACTTGAGATCATGAAAAGTAAGATAAAATTATAGAAGATGGTATAGTGATAGGAAAGAGAAGAAGAAATACTACCACTAACTTTTGCTGTTTGTGGTTATTATCATTCATCAAAAAATTCATTAAGGAACAAGGAAACATTCATTATTGCAGTGTTCCTATCTATTAATGAGGGAGCATATCATAGGGGAAATGAATAGAATTACTTTAATTTAAAAAAAGACTGAACTTAAGGTAACTGTGGACAACTATTTAAAGGTAGCTGATAGCATTGTTTTAGTGCCATATAACTGTCTAACCAAAATAACCAAAGTTCTGGTCCTCAAAGGGAGGAGTTTGTATCAGAAAGCAAATAAGTAGCACACTACATTTTTCATCAAGCGCATGTTACTACCAAAAAAAAAAAAAAGCTATCTGAACTAGGGGCTTAGTACAGAGTTTGTTTACATTTTGACACGTTTCTTATGTCATAGGTGATCAGAATAATCTGAGGATCACTCTCAGAGAAATATTAGGCCAGAGCTTAAGAGAGAGTTCTGAATTCAGGATATTAATTTAGAAGTATAAATTATATTAGCAATAGATAAGATTCTAGGAGTATTAGCAAATGCAAAGATAAATCATGGGATGTGGGAGAAAAAAACACTAATTATAAGAAGTGGGCATAGAGGAACACAAAAGGAATACTCATAGACCATGAACAAGAGGAGGGAGGACGTGTCTTTTGGTTCACAGAATGAATGAAAACACATGACATAGTAATTTATTAACTGTTTAAGAAAATGCTAAACATTATAAGCTAAAGTACTAGCATTATGGTTCAGAAATGATTACATAACTCTAAATGAAGCAAAGGTGACTCCACCTTTTTCTTGTGGCAAAAAAATTTAAGTTCATCACTGTGTTATGCTTGTAAAAGTTCAGTTTTCACACTCCTATTTCCACTTGTCTCCAGAGAAATCCTGGACCCCGTAACCACTGAGTCTCCAGTGAGGTTCACAGGTTCTGAGGTACTTCTCAGTTGCTTCCTGTGGTTGCCCCACCAACACCCGCCCACCAGATTTGGGGTTTAGCTTTCACTGACATGCTAAGTCAGTTAACATTTGTTCATCGATTTCAAACTGAACATTTTTGACATTTCCTATTTGTTGTGCTTTTTTCTCCAATTCTCTTTTCTTTTGCAGCCTTATTTTTTTGTTTCTCAGCATTTTAGTGGCATTTGGGGAGAGTGTAAATAAACATATGCTAACACCACCATTTGCCTGGAAGTCAAAGCTGTCACATGAAGTAAATATATAATCATACTGAAATAACAGCCCTGACTTTTTTCAGTAAGTCATTCTTCTCCCTTTCCTCTTAACTCCTGATTTATCTTTCTAAAGCATATTTTCATTATTTTCCCATATTTTCATTACTTTTATTTAGTATACAGGTAGGACTTAGGCAGATATGAAATCTACATTTCACTGCTTCTTTTTGTTGATCAATATGATTTGATTTTTCTTGTCTTGAGCAAGACCATGATTTCAACCTCTGCCTTTTTCTCACATGGTAGGACTATAATTTCTGTTTCTCTAGGACTCAAATATGTAACATCTATCATTATTGTCTATGCAATAACATAGACAATATGTTTCAGCCTTTTAAAAACTGAATTTCTGACATAAAGGAATGTTTATTGTCTTCTCAGACTAAATAAATTCATCTTTCCATTTTTTCCTTAAGTATTTTCCGCTTTGATGATCTCACTAATTTCTACATCTCTAGCTTTTAAAACTACTGAAGTTAAGTAGTATTAAGAAGGATTCATGTTCAAGGCATGACATTTCTTCCTTTAGTATCTTTTAAAAATTAAATTAATAGACTTTTAATCAGTTGTGCTTTTTATTGCCTTTTCATCCATTCTTTGCTGTGCCCTATAGACTACCTATATCTGTATGTTGTAGATCATGTATCAGTCCAC
Organism: Catagonus wagneri; assembly: GCA_004024745.2. NCBI lineage: Eukaryota > Metazoa > Chordata > Mammalia > Artiodactyla > Tayassuidae > Catagonus > Catagonus wagneri. The sequence goes on along the minus strand of PVHT020000886.1, from coordinate 3,686,466 downwards.
ATTATTTTGAGTAATTGTTCTTAAAATAGCAAGCTACTCATTTATATTTTGTGTCAGTTATGAGCAAGTGATCATACTCATGAAGAGGAGCTTAAAATATTTATAATTGTTTTAGTCTCTGGAATACTGCTCCTAGTATCTTGGCATTTACATTAAGAAAGCATAACTACAAGTCACGCGCCTTATAGAATTTTTATAATGATCATCTATATAACATAGTTAAATAGCTGGAAAAGTAAGGTATAAGCTGCTTGTGAAAAAAAAAGTATATATACACATACATATGTATTTAATCTCTTCCAAAATTCAGTTATAGAGTGCTTAATTTTCAAGTAAGTCTAGAGCTATATTTTCCATCTCTCTGAACTGGTCACTTGGCTTTGGCACAAAACTAAGTGATACAGATTCTTGATATTTATGCCACTAACAATATCATGTCATTCATTTTGAACCAGTTGTGGAATAGACCCTGTCAAAAGTCAAAGACTATTTAGTTACTTGAAGTTATAATTACCACTGTTTGATCTACACTGACATGAACAAAGGAAAGAAGGGAGGAGAGAGCTAATAGTTGGGGAGAGATTATTTTATTTTGATCTAGACACTGTGCTAGCCATTTTATGTATGTTGCATAATTTAATACACATGCTCATCCTTATAGGCACTCATTTTCTTATTTCTATTTGATTCTCAAAGACATTAAATTTTAGCATTTATTTAACATCCAATACACTTTAATAATCTAAATGTGTGTTGTAAGGTATATATATTCTTATCCTACAGAAAATCTATAAGCAGTAGATGGAATTGTTAGCATAGATAATACATGAGGTAACTCCAAATCAGAGAAGTTTAGTAACTTGTTCAAAGTAATAAATGTAGTAAATCAAGTAGCTGGGTCTCTCTTACTCCAAAGTTCACACAGCCTTCCACTATACCAAACTGTTTTCTCACATGCTGCTTAATGTATCTTTTAATTTGTTCCTTTACATGTAATTGGTACTTTTATTATTAATAGCCACTTAAAAAATTATGTCAGTATTTTGTTTGCTTTTTAAAGTTGCCAAATGTTTATCTGTAATCATTGGGACTGATCATTTTGTAACGAAGCAGTTCCACTAATATACTCTAGTAATAACAGTTGGTAGTAACAGTCATAGTTAGGGTGTTTTATGTAAGGATATGCCATTTGCATGGTTTTAAATACAGTTTACAGCATATTCATGATTTTGTTCCTTGCATATAAATAAATGACTTTAATTTACAGTTACAATGATTATATCTTCATCATTGTGTTTCCTTTAGTATAAAGAAAATTTTCTGCTTCTGTTATGTTGTTATCCACGTTTTAACTCACTTGACCTGTGTAGATAAAACTTGAGGCACTACATAGAATGGCATGAATTTCCCAGTCCTGAATTTTTTTCTTAGCGTTGTTACCCACAGAACTATTAATGAAAAAACAACCTTTGTTTGTTTGAATATTCTCACGATATGGCACTTTGAAGATGTCTTTTATTTCATACTCACATTTCATAGCTAATGTTGCAAAGCACACATTCTTCACTGTAAGTGTTATTTATTGATGCTTAAAGGTTCAATGAATTATTCAGCCCCTTTACCCTTCTTGCTTTGTTGCACACCTATTGAGTTTTCAGAGCAGTTTCATATCAATAAATTTGTTCTTGCCTTGCAGCTCCAATTTCATGCTTGGCCTTTTCTAAGTGACATACAAGAAAAATAAATAACCAGAAGGAATATAATATGTATACAAATTGCTTTAAATAACTCAATATCTAAATCCAAGTTCCTAAGGGTTTTCAAAATTAAGACATGAAAGCAAGATTTCAGAAACAGGCTACATCCAAATGTAATCAGCAAAAAAAAAAAAAAAATTGTTAACATGCAATCTGTGGAGAGTGACACGTCTTCACAGGGATGTCGCACTCAAAGATGAAAGCACTCTTAACAAATAAATCTCTAAGAGTTCAAGGGACTTACTGACACTTTGTGTCTTGTGTTGTCACATACACACAGAGAAACGGACAACTAAAGAATGAATGGCTAATCTGATCAGAATAAACAGACAGTTCTAATAAAATGGTAGTTTGAGGTAAGAAGTCAGGAACTTCAGTGTTTCCGGTTCCTGAAAAAAGGAAACAACACATGCTTAAACCGTCTTCAAATAGCTACAAAATCTGGAAAATTTATTTTGATTAATAAGAAATTTATATTATTTTCATTATTAAAAAAAGTAATTTCAGTGTGAACGAGGTCATTCATGCCTTCTACATGTATGTCAAAAAATTTGCTCTATTTTCAGCTAAGATTCCATTTGAATTTCAATGAGAAAATACATTTTTTCATAGTATATTAGATTTATTGGTAACATATCTCTCTTTTTCAAAATATTGATCCAAGTATAAACAATAAACATGTTACCAAGAATGTATTACCATCCATCATCCATCTATCCATTCATCAATCCATTCAGTTTTCATCAAACACTTTTTTTTGGTCTTTTTAGGGCCACACCCATGGTATATGGAAGTTCCCGGGCTAAGGGCTAAATGGGATCTGCAACTGCTGGCCTACACCACAGCCACGGCAACACCAGATCCAAGCCACATCTGCAGCTTACACACAGCTCTCAGTAACATCGATCCTTTAACCCATTGAGCAAGGCCAGGGATCAAACCCACATCCTCACGTATACTAGTCAGATTCTTAATCTGCTGAGCCACAACAGGAACTCCCAAAAACATCTTTTTCATGTCCCAGATAGAAAAAAAGAGAAGACATAGAAAAGAATAACAACATCCTGGAGTTCCCATCCTAGAGCAGTGGAAGCGAATCTGACTAGAACCATGAGGTGGTGGGTTCGATCCCTGGCCTCGTTCAATGGGTTAAGGATCGGCGTTGATGTGGGCTGTGGTGTAGGCTGCAGACACAGCTCAGATCTGGCATTGCTGTGGCTGTGTGTAGGCCGGCAGCTACAGCTCCCATTTTACCCCTAGCCTGGGAACCTCCACTTGCCACGAGTGTGGCCGTAAAAAGCAAAACAAAACAACAAAAAAAGCAAAAAACAAAAAAAAGGAATAACAACATCCTATTCCTAAAAGGCTCATAGCTTATTAAGACACAGATCATAAAATAAGTACTATTGAATGGTGCAGGCACTATGTTGTAAGTATCTTCGTTTAGTTTCATTTTTTAAAATTCTTAAATAGGATTTTGGTGATGTAACATTTTCAATAAATCGATGTTTTTTTTGTTGGTTTCAATGTGTGTTTACACATATGGTATTTTTTAATGTCCTTTTTTTCAAAATCTGGACTGAGTCATTTTATCTAGTACAATAGGAGGGTTTCTGCATATAAAGACTGGAAATTTTTAATCTTTAGGATAACTTTACTGAAACACCATCTAATTAAACCATTCACCAGTGGGAATAAGGAATAAAGTAGTTTCTTCATTAAATTCTTTTAAAATTATTACTTAATTTAATGCTTACTATATCTTCTTGAGGTTGATATTATCATCCCCATTTTATACATGAGGAAACTATGTTATTATTTGTGTTCCCCCAGAGGCTAATCCTGAGATAGATTGGAGTTCAAGTAGTTTATTGGGGAGCTGATCTCAGCAAATGCCAGGAGAGTGGAAAAATGGGAGAAGTAAGGAAAATCGTCAAGTGTGAAAGTTTAGGTGCTTCACTGTAGGAATTGGAGTTCAATCTTACTGAGGAACTTTGGGTGAGAGCACATAGAGTAAGCTTCAGTTATCCCATCTTAGAGGCTAGAGAGCTGGGGAATTTACAGCCAAGTCCTTGTTTCTCCCTGCTCCTCTGCTGTTTGAGTGAGGGCTGTTGATCCAGCATGGCCAGCTTGCCCAGCACAGTAGCAATTTGTGCTCCAGGCCAGAACAAAGTTCTCAGGCCAGATGTGCAACAATAATTCTTTACCACAGAGTTAAATGGGTTGTGCACCCATAACCTCACCTACATTAAGGTAAAGTGAGTTGTTAAATAATGCTATTTAAAATCAGATGACAATATTGACAAGGTACATCAAACCCAGTGGGAAACAAAGCAAACAAAAAGTAAATTGTTTCTTTTCTCCTCTCCATTCCTCTGATAAATTTTGAAAACCTTTAACCTTTTATGCAGTCGGTTTCAAACATTTTTATCTATGAAAATAGTAAAATGTAGTTAAAAGCACTTTTCATGTAATAATGCAATTCAACAGACTTCCATTACTATAAATTATACAACAAGCTTTTATTGAAGACTAAATCTCATGCATGGAGATTAAATTATGTATCTAATAGCAAACCACTTGGCTGTATCGGACAGTGTTTGCCATTTTGTGATGACTTCTTTGACTATAGGCAAATACATCACATTCAATGTTGAATTCAATTTTAACCTTTTAAAATATCTTAACCATTCCCTTTTTTGGGGGGGTACTGAATCCTACCAACTCACAAACCTTTTTTCAAGGTTTTAAATTTCTTCTTCAGTTTAATTTGTCTGTAAAATAAAAAAGGTATTCATAGTCATCTAAATATTTTCTCCCATTGTTGCTAGTTTTGCTACTGGGGCAACACGTAATTTTCATTTTCATGGCCTGTCTCTAGAACCTTTGTAATTTCTATGTGCCTTGTGTTTGTGAAAACCAATTTATGAAACTTTCAGTTAGAAACAAAGTAAAATATACCACAATGGCAGGGTGATAGAGTAGTGAAGAGTAGCACTTACATAAAATGCCTTTTTGAAGTTCTTGCTTTGAGAATTTTGATCAGATATGATGACGTTCAGAGGAGTATGCCAACCATGATCTTCTCCTGTGTTTTATCTGCAAAAGTAGCAGTAATGGATGCCCTCAAATCAGATCTGAATGTTCGCATACTCTAGGTATTTTCCTGTCACCTTATTTATTGTGGAGAGAACAATTTCTGTTTATGTATATCATATTCTATTTTGATAAAGCAGTCACCTAAAACTTAAACAAATGCCCTTCATTTTCTTCATCTTCTTGGATTTGTGTAAAATCTCATAAATATGTTGGCTAAAAGAAAACTATATCTACGTTACTGAATCTCAGTAACGTTTTTTCGAACTCAGTAAAGATTAAATCGTCATCCTAATGAACTCTTCATTAGAAACAATTAAATGGCTTATCTTTGATGCAGACATTTATTTGAATGATTTTAATTACTATTTAACATGCCGTCATGTTGTCCAATTTATTCATATTAGTACCTTTTAACCTTCATTTGCATAATTTTTGCTGTTCTATTTACCTCCATTCATTGTAGGTCATTAATGGGATTTAATTCGACCTGACATTTCCAATGAGACTTAAATTTTTATATTATTTTTCTAGATTGAGATGCTTCTGTAGTTTTCCAAACTTTTTTTTTAAGCCAATAAAATTCCCTTCCATGTCCATAAGTTCTATTTAGAAGGACTTTAAAGGCCATTTTGAAAAACTTCATTCAAGTTACAAAGGCAGCATTTTATTGTTCCTATGTAATACTTCTTTCGACTTCAAAATTTTATAACAACCTGAAGTGTGGTGTGATCAATGAGTATTACTATTAAGGAAGGGATTTAGTAATTTATTTTTAATAATCCTCATATAAATATAACCAAAAGTCTTTTATTATATATTCTCTAGATGCCTGTAAAAGGAAAATATTAACAGTGAAATTCTTTTCTTTGAAAAATGTTCTTAGCCTTACCATAGTTAATAGATTAATATTACTTCAAAAAGGAGAAAATATAGCAAATACTTCATGATTTTTATCAGTTTTTTTTGGGTTTTGTTTTTGCATTTTTGGCTTTAACTTGGAATTTATCAGCATTTCCTATTTCCAAAAAGGTTACATAGTCAAACACTTTGTAGGAATTCTTATTGTTATTCCTACTGGATAATTGGATTGAAGATGACAATTTAAATTTCACTTACTTTATTATATTCAAACCTAAATTTTTTTCCCCATTTGAAACATTAAATACTCTCTATTCTTTTTACCATGCATGTAATAATGTGAATGGAAATACGAGCTGACAGGGAATAGAAAATGAAATTTACTTAGATCGTTGTTTGATCTGCCATGACAAAATTTTGAAGGTCTTTTTATGTTCCCTGCTTCAAAAACTTAAATGAACTTTATGAAAAATATACTGGACATGTGTGCTTTTATGTTTTGGTTGCTTGAGTCTTGCAAACTGAAGAACTTATTTCTGCCAAAGAAGTTTCTCAGGTATCAAGTGCCCAACCATGCTATGATAGTAACTAGAGTTTCTTTAGGAAACTTTACTATTCTATCACTTATTTTATTATGGCAGATGAAATAAAAGAACAAATTAAAGGGGACAAAGGCAGATGGAATAAATGTATAATTGCATTGTTGCTTTCATGTAATTATCTTGTTTCTTCCCCTAGATTATGATCAATAAAATATCAACTTATTAATTATCTTGATCATTTTAATATAGCTTCTTTCTAAATCTTATATGGGCATATATCTAACAAACATGATTTAAGATAATGCTTAATCACTAAATAAAATCTGTAGCCCTTAATTTATTGTGAAAATAAGGTACATGCAGAAGTTACAATTTTAGTTAACTTGGTAATAACATGCTAACTAGTATTTTGCTTTGTGTATGAGGTCCCTTAATCCTAACCTGAGATAATTACAGTTATGTGGAGTTAATTATCTGTTGTCAGTTTGAAGATTTGTAACAGTTATATCATTTTACATAATTCTGTGAATTTTCCTGTAATATAGAGTCCTGAAATTCTCATCTCACTGATTATTCTTTTCCTGGGCTCTTTTAAATTTTCAAAAGGTATTCTTTTTACAGTATTATGATGTGGAAGAATAATAGCCGCCTATAGAAAACAAAGGCCCGGATTTGTTAATCCTGAATCTTATATCAATTACGTACAAGAAATTAAAGAACAGTTGCTGTGACTGCCCTACATGATTTCTCAAGCCATTTCCACATCTAGAATTTTTGGCAAGAAACAACTTTCCTTCTCAAGAATATGCAGTGACTTCCTGTATTTTCTATGTAACAATGTGTCTAACCTACTCTTTTGGGACTTTGAAAGCCTTCAGGAATTTGATATCAGCCTCAAGATAACCTATCTAGATCTTTTTAATAACTAAATTCCTAGCCGTTTTGTTGTTTTATTTTTGTTTTTTGGGTTTTCGTTTTTGTTTTGTTGCTCTTAACTAGTGGCTATTTTTAATACTGCCTTCCCTTTTTCTGTGATTCAATTTATGTGTAGAGTTGTATAACTAAAAGACCTTGTCTGCACATTTATTTTAGTACCAAACATATTATTTGTGATAATTTTCTCTCATAAGGTTGTGAATCTTTTGAGAGTTTGAAAATGAGAGTTTTCATTTATATGCGTATCCTCCCAATGCTAAAATCAGAGCTCTGGCACCAGGAAAATGTTTTGAATGAAAGTCTTTGCCAGGATTTTGATCTTCATGATCTTTGCCACCTGGTATTATAGGTGTAGGAATGGCATTACAGAGCAAAGGGATTTTGCAGATGGAATTAGGTTGCTAATCAGCTGAACTTAAAATGCGAAGATTATCATGGATTATCCACATGGGCCCAATGTAATCTTTGGGGCCCTTAACAGCAGGCCAGGGTGACAGAATAGCCCGCCAGAGAGAAGGAAGTCAAATGGGAAGGGAAGTAAGCTGAGGCATGAGGACTTGACTGCTCTCTTCTGGCTTTAAAGATAAAAGGGAATGAGGACACGCTGAGAACTGCTGGGAACTGCTCCTGGCCAGCAAGGAGGCGGGACCTAGTCCTCCCAATGTGCAGAACTGAATTTTGCCAATCTGTGTGTGCCTGGAGGTAGAATTGCCCCCAAACCTGCGGTAAAGAAAGAAAGCCTGCTAGCGCATTGATTTTAGCTTAGGGAGATTCATGTTGGACTTCTGAGATTCAGCATTGTGAGATAATAAATTTGTGTTATTTTAAACTAAATACGTGCTAATTTGTTACAGCAGCAATAGAAAACCAGTACAATGAATTAACGCCTGTGTAATTGGATGTCATTGCTCCTGCTGGGGCCTTTGCATAGGACGTTGTTTCTCTTCCTTCAAGGGTCCATATCTTTGAGCCTTCTAGGCTCATTTTACACCACAGCCCAGGAAACTACTCTGATTCCAGCTTTAACTGAGCTTGCTTTCCTCTGACTGCTGTAATGCTGTACCACTACTGTTGTGTTTTGGGTTACCCTATTGCCTAATTGTAAGTTATACTGACACACTCTTCCATTCCATTGAATAAAAATTTTTGAAATGCTATCCTTTTTGTCCCATGTGGATTTGCAAGCATAGCTTAGGGAGGATAGTGGTGCTTATGAAAATACTCTTTGATTGATTCTTTTCTTTCTAATTTTCAAAATATTTTTAGTCTAATAATGATTATTAAATGCTTTTTAAAAATCCAGTATTTTTAAAATAGTTCCTGGTCTTGATTTTATAGGTAAAAATGCATTAGGAGACAGATCCTGTCTCTTACCTTTAGGACATCCAGTAAACCACCAAAAAGAAGCCACATACATAAAACCCAAACCTATGCAACCAATTTATAGCACTAGTCTAGTTCCAAAGCTGTGACAGTAAAACAGCTGGTGTTAGCAGTGGATAAATAATTTACATAGGACTGAAAGGCAGTTAGAAAGACTAAAAGTTTTTGGAAATATATCAGTGTCAACATTTTAAGGTGTAGGATTTTCAAATAAATGAAAATATGTGGTTGTGGTCACTAAAAATTTACTGAAAATCAGGATAGCATTCTATGTGTACTTTTACACTGGAAAATGTACCAGTTGTCAATGGAATAATAATGAGTATGCTCTTTTTTATTCCATTGGAAGAACATGCTGAAGAAGCTTATCTGTTTTATCCTAAAAATATATCCTAGTTGATGATGGATAAAGAACGTACACATCATTAGGTATCTAATTATCAGAGGTTTGTTCAGCAAAAATAGATGGATGAGAACCCATAATATTTCTTCTTATTCTAAGAATAGGCTTGAAGCTAATTTCTAACATGGACCTTATGAGGCCAAGGAACTTATTTTCTAGAAAATGCCGCAAATAATGCAGACAGCCTCTAGAACTGAAGTAGTTACTTCTACTTTCTTCTGAAAAATTTCTACCTATTTACCTACAATACCAGAAATTTTAAACATATAAATTTTAGACGGCAAAACTTTTGATATCTGTTTCAAAAGATGTTCTAGGAAAACAAAACAAAATGTGCCCAAATCAACCAAGCAAGTCCCTACTGTGTGCACTGTTTACGTTAGATTCAAAGGAGAGAGCAAGCAGAGTGAGGCCATTTTTAGAGGTACTGAAGTGATCAGATCACCAGAAAGCCTGTGATGGACCTTGAGACAGGGAAATCTATGAAAGCAAATAATGGCAAAGATACATGGCATTATACTAATAGGTGCTAAATATTTTGATATAATTTATACTATGTCCTCATCCAGAATGAGAACCATTTGTCATCTTTGAATTCCCTATTTTAGGTACTCAGTAAATTTTTGTCAAAGAATAAATAAATAAATGAGAACAGAATGTGCTCAAAGGTAGGCTAGATTACTCTGAGAGAGCTTCATGAACTGAGCAGATCCGAAGAAAAGCCTTGAATCTGAGTTTCTGGAATGTATTTCCACAGTTCCCTCCCAACCTACTCAATCCTTCAATATCCAGGTCAACAGACTCGGTTCCGTGGAACAGTTTTATTTCCCACAGAAAATTATCTACATCCTCCTCACTGTTTCACAACCACTCCAGCAATTTTATGTTTATCAGCATTTTCTAGCTGTATGCCCTTGGGAAGTTAATGAAGCAATCTGTGCCTTAGTGATCTCATTAGAAACATAATAATAGTTTCTGTTTCATGGGATTATTGTTTAGCATGAGTTACTATATCTAAAGTATTTAGAACCATGTTTGGAATATAGTAATTTCTCAAGAACTGCTAGTTTCTATTATAATCGTTTTATTTTTGAGAAGTTGGTCTTATGAAATCCAAGTTCATTAAGAGTAAAATATGCCTTGTTTTCACAGAAGTAAGTAAAATCTCTTGTACAATAAAGATGATTAATAACAACCTTTAAATTGGTTTCAATATGAAAGCAATTACCACGCAAGTTGATAAATCATTTTTGGAGGTTGTTTTTATGCATGTATGATTGTTGTTGAATTTTTATACCATAGTTCTTATTCGTCATTTACATGTAATGGAATCTGTAACAGTTTCATATTTTTTTTTAAAAAGTGGAGGAAGTGCTTTTGAGGAAGTTTTTATTATTTTGTTTTTATTTCCATCAGAATGTCATGTTTAACATACAGTTAACTCTCTTGACATCCCAAGCATGTAGTTATTATATGTTCTTGTAAATTACCTGGGATTTAAATTTACTGGCAAAGCATTGTAGTTAATATGAAATGCATATTCTAATGTATCCTACAGATTTAAAGCACTGTAATCAAATAATAGTAATTGAGGAATTAGTTTCTTTAGGACAAAATTGTCACTAATAAGAATGAGATCAACTCAACTTTTATCCTAATCTAAAATTCTCATTAGAAACAAAATAAGCAGTGTATTGTCATGAAAAACCTAGAATATTCACCATAATGTTTTACACAAAAATGTTTAAAAATTTAAAAAATACTGTAAATATATGTAATACTAATTGTATTTTGAAACTTAAAAGGTAAAGTGTATGTAATTCTTGTTTTTAATTGAATCCCAGATGTTAATTGCTGATTGCTATTTGTGTAAATATAAATGCAAATTTGATGGACATTCTGTACCAAGAATTGCAAATCTGTGAACTCCTGAATCAGTTCACCATTTTACACTCAAATTTCCTCTCTGTAAGGTAACCTCATTAGACTCACTAAGTTCTTAATTGACTTTAGAAGATTATTTATGGATTATAAAATGGAGGTAGCACAAAATAGTAGAAGAAATGTAGACTTTGCATGTAGGGCCAGATTCTGACTTTTATTTTGGTAGGGAATATTGATTAAGTGACAGATCTCACCTGTTTTTTTTTTTGGACCACACCCACACCCATCGCATGTGAAAGTTCCCAGGTCAGGAATCGAATCTGCACCACCGCTGTGACCTGTGTACACCACAGCTGCAGCAATGCTGGAGCCATAACCTTCTGCACCACATGGAAAACGTCTACAAATCTCAGTTTTTACCCCTATACAATCGGGATGAAAACAACCCGCCTTACAGAATTGTTGTGAGAATTAACTTAGCTACCTCAATAAAAGTTAACTATTATTCTGGTAAAAATTATATGATTTTTTTATTTTACTGTAAAAATGTTTTTTTTCCACAATTACAAATATCTATTTGCCTGTGAAGTTTGGTATTAGAACTTAATTTAAATAGCTGACATCAAATTTTAAATGATCTGGTGAGATTTAAATGGTTTCATTAGTATGTTTTCAATCTGCTTAATTGAATGTATTTGTGAATAAATATAAATAGCATGTTCAGTCAGGAACATAATTTTAATAAAGCTCCTAAAGCCCATAACAGCCCTGTGGGTAATTTACCTCTTGGAATGGTGATGAGTAGTTCTACATTCATTTTCAGTCCAACTTGATTTTCTCTGTTTCATTTTCCTCTAACAAAATTGGATTTGGTGATACTTTACAACAGATAAGATTTTGTTTATCCTGCTATAAAGGTAGGCTGGGAAAGTAGATTTCCACAGGCTTTATAGTCTTGGTTATAGCATTTTAGAGCTACACAAAAATGCATATATGTCCACTTAAAATATTCTTTCTTCATTGCTTTTTATAAGCCATATTTCTCTGTCTATGGTATTGGAATTTGAGAACCTAAACTATAACTTTATATGTTGTCCCTGTCTGTAATGAAATAGAGTTGAACAAAAAGGCCCTGATTCTTGTAAGCCTTTATGCATAACATTTATTCTACAATTACGAAAATATGCTGGACTTGTAAACAAATTAGAGTCTTTATTATATAGCTAGTATACATGCCTTGCAATTGGAAAATTAAACATCCTAAAATTGGAGTCCTTTATAGTCTTAATCCAGGGGCTGCTCTAGCAAAACACCATAGACTGGTGCCTTACTAACACTGGAGATTTATTTCTCATGGTTCTGAAGGCTGGAAGTCCAAAATAAAAATGTGTCCAGATTCAGTGTTTGGTGAGGGTCTGCTTCATAAATGGCCATCTTTGTGTTGACATGCAAAGGGTACAAGGCACATGACAAAGGGGCACAGTGAAATATCTGGGATCCCTTTTATGAGGACACTAATCTCATCTACGAAAGCTTCACGCTCAGGACCTAAGTGACTCTCAAATGCCCCAGCACCAAGAACCATCACATTGAGGATTACGTTTTAAGATACAAATTTTCAGGTGGGAGGATACAAAATTTATTGCATTTACTAATTAGAATTTTAGAGTTTAAAATAAGACTGTATCCTAAAGGAAGATCATGTTATTCACTTTATCTCATCAAACTCTCACACTGTATATTTTCAATCCACCCTTTATTCTCTAGGTATATCTTTGAATGATATGTTTTTTAATATTAGTGAGTTTAACTCTTTTTCTACATTTATAATTTATGTGATTTAGATTTACTCACATTGATAAGGTGTAGTTGTCTTATTTTGATTCATTATTGCAATTAATTCTTTGGAATTCTAGCCTACTAAAACAATTATAATCTTATTATCCATTTATTATTTTTCAAATCTTTATACATACAATGTTGTAATTAATATCCTCTGCTTTTTTGGAGCTCCCTTCGTGGCTCAGTGGTTAACAAATGCGACTAAGAACCATGAGGTTGTGGATTCGATCCCTGGCCTTGCTCAGTGGGTTAAGGATCCGGCGTTGCCGTGAGCTGAGGTGAAGGTTGCAGACGCGGCTTGGATCCCGTGTTGCAGTAGCTGTGGCGAAGGCCGGCAGCTACAGCTCCTGTTAGACCCCTAGCCTGGGGAACCTCCATATGCCACAGGTGCGGCTCTACATGAAGGCAAAAAGACAAAAAAAAAAACAAAATCCTCTGCTTTTTTAAAATTGAAATATAAGTGACATGCAGTATGATAATAGTTTCAGGTGTATTACACAGTAATTTGACACTTGCATATATAATGATCGTGATAAATCTGTTAACTTTTTGTCTATATACAAAGTTATTATGATATTATTGACAGTTTTCCTTATGTTGTATAATACGTCCCCATGAATTATTATTTTATGACTGGAGATTTGTACCTGTTAATCCCTTCACCTATTTTACTGTTCAATCCCCTCCCCTCTGTTAACCACCCATTTCTTCTCTATATTCTTGAGTCTATTTTCATTTTGTTTGTGTATTTTTTTCTATTCTACTTATATGCGAGATCATACCCTATTTGTCTATTCCTGTCTCACTTATTTCACTTAGTGTTAATACCTTCTAAATCCATCAGTGTTGTTGCAAATAGGAAGATTTGTATTTTTTTATGTTTTAGTAATGTGTGTGTGTGTGTGTGTATACATATACACATTTTCTTTATCTTCTCTATCAGTGAACACTTACTTTGCTTTCATGTATTGGCTATTATAAATAAGGTGATGAACACTGGTGTACATAAATATTTTTCAATTAGTGTTTTTTTTTTATTCATGTAAATTCCCAGAAGTGAAATTGCTACAGGATATGGCAGTCCTATTTTTAGTCTTTTGAGCAACCCCCATGCTGATTTCCACAGAGGCTGCACCAACCCGTCAATAGGGCACCTGTGTTCCTGTTGCACCAAATCTTTGCCAACATGTATTGTTTGGTGTATTTTTTATCATAGCCATTCTGACAGGTGTGAAGTTATAGTCATTGAGGTTTTGGCTTCCATTTCCTTGATGATTAGTGATATTGACCATCTTTTCATTGGTCTGTTGAGTATCTATATGCCTTCTCTGGAAAAATGCCTTTTCAAGTCCTCTGCCTGTTTTTTGTAAGGATGTTTGTTTTTGTGAGGTTGAGTTGTTTGAATTCTTTATGTATTTTGGATATCAACCCCATACTGGGTATATCATTGACAAATATGTTCTCCCATTCAATAGGTTCCCTTTTTTTATATTGATAGTTTTCTTCACTTGTGCAAAACTTTTTAGTTTGATGTTGTCCCATTTTTTAAATTTTCTTTTGTTGCCCTTGCTTGAAGTGACAGATCCAAACAAATATTGCTAAGACTGATGTCAACGAGCAGCATACTGCCTCTGTTTTTTTCTAGGAGATTTATGGTTGCAGGCTTTTAATTGAAGTCTTTATGCCTTTTTCAACCTGTTTTTGTACTTGGTGTGAGAAAAGAGTCTAGTGTGATTTGTTTGCATATAGCTGTCCAGTTTTCCCAATACCACCTACTGAAAAAGCTCTTTCCCCATTGTATATTCTTGCATCCTTTATTGTAGATTAATTGACCATGTAAGTGTGAGTTAATTTCTGGGTTCTCTGTTCTGTTCCACTGATCTATACATCTGTTTTGTTCCAGTACCATGTGTTTTTGATTACTGTGTCTTTTTCCCTTTTGCTTTTTAGGGCCATGAGTGTGGCATATGGAAGTTCCCTGTCTGGGGGTCAAATCAGAGCTGTAGCTGCCAGCCTATGCCACAGCCACAGCAATGCTGTATCCAAGCCATGTCTGTGACCTACACCACAGCTCACGGCAGTGCTGGATTCCCAACTCACTGAGCAAGGCCAGGGATTGAACTCAAATCCAGTCAGATTCATTGCATCTGCACCACAATAGGAACTCACTGATTACTGTGTTTTTGTAGTATATTTTGAAATCAGGGGGCATGGTAACTTCAGCTCTCTTCTTTTTTCTCAATATTGTTTCGTTATTTGGAGGTCTTTCATTTTTCTATACAAATTTTGGAATTGTTTGTTCTGGTTCTGTAAAAAATGCCATTGGTGTTTTGATAGGGATTGCATTAATTCTGTAGATTGCCTTGGGTAGTATGGTTATTTTAATAATATTGCTTCTTCTAGTCCATGAGCATGGCATAACTTTCCATTTGTTTGGAAAGTTTCTTTCATTGGTGTCTTATAGTTTTCCAAACAGAGGTCTTTCTACGTCCTTAGATTTATTCCTAGGTGTTTTTATTATTTTTTACACTGAAGTATAGTTGATTTACACTATTATATTAGTTTCAAGTGTATGGCTTAGTGATTCAGAATTTTTCATATTTAATTCCATTAAAAGTTATCATAAGATAATGGCTATAACTCCTTGTGCTGTACAATATATCCTTATTGCTTACCTGTGTTAGTCATGTAAGTTTGTATCTATTAATCCCATAGGTCTCATTTATCCCTCCCACCTTCCCTCTCCTTGTTGGAGACTGTGTTTCTGTTTTACATATTCATTCATTTGTACTATTTTTAGATTCCACGTAGAGGTAATATCATAGAATATCTGTCTTTCTCTTTCTGACTTATTTTACCAAGCATAGTATTTTCTAGATCCACCCACATTGCTGCAAATAGCTTTTTTGTGGCTAATACTCCACTGTATAAATATAACACTTCTTTATCCATTCATCTGTTGAGGGAGACTTGGGTTGTTTCTCTTTCATGGCTATAGTTAACAGTGCTGCTATAAACAGAGTGCATGTATCTTTTTGACTTAGTATTTTTTTTTTTAGATATATACACAGTAGAATTTCTGGATCATAGTTCTTTATTTAGTTTTTTGACTAGTCTCTATATTGATTTCCATAGTCGCTACACTAATTTAATTCCCATCAACAGTGTACAAGATTTCCCTTATCTCTACATCCTGTCCAACATTGATTATTTGTAGACTTTTTTTATGACAGCCATTCCTTCAAGTGGGAGGTTATCTCTATCTCTCCCTTTTCTTTAATTTGGGTAGTTTATCCTTTTTGATGCAATTGGAAATGGGATTATTTTCTTAATTTCTTTTTCTAATAGTGTATAGAAATGCAATAGATTTCTGTATATTAGTTTTGTATCCTGAACATTTACTGAGTTAATTTATAGGTTCTAGTAGTTTTTTGGTAGCATCTGTAGAATTTTCTCTATACAGTATCATGTTATCTATGCAGAGTGAAAATTTTACTTCTTCCTTTCCAATTTGAATTCTTTTTTTTTTATTGTCTAATTTCTATGGCTAATACTTCCAACACTATCTTAAATAAAAGTTTTAAGAATAGGCAATCTTGGGGTTCCCACTGTGACACAACAGGATCAGTAATTCTTATTTTGTTCCTGACTCTAGAGGAATTTCTCATTCAATATTTCACCGTTGAATATGATGTTGTCTGTGTGTTGGTTGTTTACAATCTCTATTATGATGAGATGTTTTCTGTATATGAACTTTATTGAATGTTATTATCATAAATGAATGTTAAATTTTATTGAAAGCTTTAATTTAATTTTTATTGATTTAATTGTTTTATTGCTAATCTGGTGTATCACATTGATTGATTTGAGGGTTTTGAAACATCCTTGTATCCTGGAATGAAGCTCACTTGATCATGGTTATGACCCTTTAAATGTATTGTTCAATTTAGTTTGTTAAAATGGTTTTATAATTTGATAATTTTGATGATTTTTGCATCTATGTTCATCATTGATTGATCTATAATTTCTTTTTTTCCGATGATGTCTTTGTGTGGTTTTGGTATCAGGGTGAAACTGGTCTACTAGAAGTAGTTCAGAAGCATCTTTTCTCTTCACTTTTTTGAGAAGGATAAGTGTTAACTATTTAAATATTTGTATAATTCTCTTGTGAATTCTGGCCCTGGACTTTTGCTTGTTGGAAGTTTTTTTTTTTTTTTTTCATTAATGATTCAATGTCATTCCTGGTAACTGCTCAGTTCGTATTTTCTCTTTCTTCCTGATTTGACCTTGAGAGATTGTTGTATATCTCAAAATTAATCCATTTCTTCTAGTTTGCCAATTTTATTGGCAAATAATTTTTTGTAATAATCTTTTGTGATCCTTTGTATTTCTGTGGTGTCAGTTTTAAATTCTCCTGTTTCATGCCTGGTTTTATTTTACCTCTCTCTCTTTTTTCTTGACTATTCTGGGCATAAAACATGGATGTAAAATCCAAGATCAAAAATATTAAATATGGCAGAGGGGCAGAGTAAAAATTCATGGTTAGAATATATCTGAATTTAAGATATTATCAACTTAAAATAATTACATATGTATATATGCATATGAATTTTTACTACACCCCTCTGTCATATTTAATGTTTTTGACTTCAAATTTTACATCTTTATGTTTTGTAGCCCTTAACTATTTATTATGGAAATAAATGATTTAACTACTTTTGTCTTTTAACCTTCCTAGGACTTTTATGAGTGATTGATCTACTAGCTTTTTGTCTGCCTTTATAAATAAGATTTTTATCTTTTTGTAATTTTCATTTATTTATATGTATTTTTTTTCTTTTCCACTTTGAGAAGACTATTTAACATTTATTTAATGCCAGTTTAGTGATGCAATACTTTTTTAGATCTTGTTTTTCTGTAAAATTCTTCATCTCTCCTTAAAATCTGAATGATAGCCTTCAGACTATCAGATTGTCAAACTCATAGAATATCATGAAACAAAGACAAAAACACATTTGTTGTCATATTAGGAAGAAACTCTTCTTTTGAAAGTGCTTTAAATATATTTCAAGTTAAAAATAAAAGAATATAAAATCTCAAAAAATAGCTGATGGAATCATTATTAGACAATGCTTCTCACTAGGACCCTGACCCATGAATAATCTTGGAGTGGCTCTTGGTCTAAGAGGACAGTTTATAAAGAAAGCTCTGGGGTCATCTGTAAAACAGAAAATAGAACAAGACATAATCTAAGGAAAGAGTAGAGTAATGTAGGTTTACCTTTTATTACTTTGAATATACAGTAACAGTTTTCTCTAGCCTGCAGAGTTTCTCCAGAAAAGTCAGCTCATTTTCTTATGGTGTTCTCACATACATTACTTGCTGCTTTTCTCTTGGAGCTTTTAAGATACTCTCTTTATTTTTAATTTCTGTTATTTTAATTATAACATTATCTGGACTTCTTTGGTTTCATCTTGTTTGGGACTTGCTTTGCTTCCTGGACCTGAATGTCCATTTCCTTTCTCAGATTAGGGAAGTTTTCAACTATTGTTATTATTTCCATTTTTTTTTTTTATGCTCTTTTCAGGCCATACTCATGGCAAATGGAGGTTCCCAGGCTAGGGGTCAAATCAGAGCTACAGCTGCTGGCCTACGCCATAGCCACAGCAACACATGGATCCAAGCCACATTTGCAAACCACAGCTCATGGCAACGCTGGATCCTTAACCCACTGAGCAAGACCAGGGGTCGAACCTGCATCCTTTAGGATCCTAGTCAGGTCCGTTAACCACTGCACCACAAAGGAAGCTTCTCCGCTATTATTTCTTCAAATAACCTCTCTGCCCCTTTGTTTCTCTCTTATTCTGGATCCCCTAGACTACAAATACTAGTCTTTGTTGTTGTCCCAAAGATCTTCTAAACTATCTCATTTAAAAAATTTTTCTTTGTTCATTATCACTACTCTGTCTTCCAGTTTTCTGACTCATTCCTCTGGTATCATCTAATCTATTGATTCTTTCTAGCATATTTTTTATTTTACTTATTATATTTTTAATCACTATGTGGTTCTTTATTAAACTAACTCTTTATTTAAATTCTCACTGTGTTTATCCTTTCTCATTTCAAGTGAATTTCTTTATGTTCATTATGTTTAACTCTTTCTCGGATAAATTGCTTAACTCCATTTTGTTTATTTTTTCCTTAGATTATGTCTTGTTCCATTTTCTGTGATACAGACGATCTGAGGGCTTTCTTTATAACCTGTCCTTTTAGATCAAGAGTCACTCCAAGATTATTCATGGGTAAGGGTCCTAGTGAGAAGCATTGTCTAATAATGATTCAATCAGATATTTCTATGAAACTCTATATCCTCTAATTTTTAACTTGAAATGTATTTAAAGCATTTTCAAAAAAAAGTTTCTTCCTAGTATGACAACAAATGTGTTTTTGTCTTTGTTTCATGATATTCTATGAGTTTACCTTCTTGCATACCCATAGACAATATCTGGTGTTTGGTGGCAGAAGCTGAGTGTTTTCTTAGTGTGACAGTACTCATCTAATGCTCGTCAAGCTATTTCAGTTGCTTGACAGAAGTGCCTAAACATTTAAAGCCAAAGATAAACTTTTTTTTAAGTGCTCAAAAGTAAATTACTTCTCTTATTCTTCATCTTCTGAGAGTTATAAATTTGTTGGAAAATATTTCAGAACCATATAGTTCATTCCATATATTTTTTTTAAAAGCCTTATGATGAACAACTCAGAAATAGTAATCCTAATAATTTTGGTTAAATTCAAGGGAAAAAAAATTACACTGTTTAAGGACTGTTTGAAATATCTCAACTAATTTTTTATTCATATAAAAATTCAACACCCGGTTGGAGTTTAGCCAGTCTATAATTTGATTTTTGTCTTAATTTCACTTGACTCAAACAACTACATTATTTAAAAAGTGCTCATGTTATTATAATTGTAATACAGTTTCAAAAGTGAGAGGGATAAATTTATACCAGAGTAGTAGGAGAAAGTTCCATGGATTGGCTATGTTTGAGTTATAGTCCTTTTTTTCCTGATAGCTCTACATCCGATTCTGGCCCCTTCAATCAATTTTCATCACTGAGGGTTGAAAAATTATGATAAATACTTCCTGTTCTCTCTAGGTAAAGAGGAAAATTTTAAACATAACTTATAAGATCCAGACTGTTCAGAACCTCTATTTGCTCACAGGTCTTATTTCATGTCATATTCCTCCTTACTTTCTGTTCTGTAGGCACACTGAATTTCTTTTGTTTTCAAAAGGCATCTTTCACATTTAGTAGGAATTAAATTAATTAGGATGATATATATATAAAGCACTTGCAACAGTGCATGACATATATCAAGCTTTCAATAAATGTACTATTATTTAGATATTTTGTCTAATAATTTTTGAAGAAAGGAACAAAAATAACTTAAAGACAAAGATCAAATCCCATCTTCTCCAGAAATCTTCTTTCACTTTTAGTATCAATTGAAGTTATTTAGTTATTATTTATTTATTTATTGGAGGTAGGAGAAAATATGGGAAAGTTGATGATTTCAGGTTTGGATTTTTTTTTGAGTTTCTGCTGCTTTAAGACACATATAGGGGGATGTTATTTAGACAGCTGCTTAAAATTAAGAAGTATATAGTGATGCCAATATTAATAACTCAGTGGAGTTGTAACCAAGAAAATGATACTTTTAAATGTTAAATAATTAAGATCATGTTACATGTGACAAAAAGACTAATCCTGCTTTGACATCGTATTCAGAACTACTTATGCTACAGCAGGTGTTTCTCAATACTTAAACCATGAGAGAAGCTCATCTAGGACTGGAAACAGGCAGATGGCCATAGGTAAACCCATGCTGGGGAAAGAAAAAAATCAAAGCCACACAGAAGGTCTAGTCTGAGAAAGAACAGGACAACTGGGAAAAGTGTAATATTTCAGGCATCTAGAAAAGCAATTCTAAAAACTTATGTGTGAAAATGCCAAAAGACCACTATGATAAATCCAGGTGGAAAACATCTTTAGTGTTTAGTGACTTCCTGCTGAGGGCTACTGAAGTCCTTTCACATGCAAGCTGTCTTCCTGGCATTTGCACATGGGATGTGAATGAAGGCCTGCTGAGCTTTGTCATATTTGCCTGCTGAATCAGGCTGGCTACACATGTATCATCAAAGCCCTGGATATTACTCATTCACTCTTACACAATGTTTTAGGAACTGAAGACACTGAAGAGGCTGTGCTGAGCGTTTTCACCTTGCTCTCAGATTATGCTTTGGTGGAGAAAGAGGAGATAAGAAATAAATATCTGATTATATTAACAGGCCTAAGAATAAAACTTGTGTTCCCGGTCCCTTTTTAAACATAACAGAATAATGGACCATTGAGTAGTAATTACGTGCATTTCACCCCGTGGGCGATGCATGCCATTTCTGGATATCGTTTATTTGACCAAAAAGGGGGTTAAACTGCTGTGGATTGAAAGCATGTAAGAATAGATAACATGGAAAATGAATGATGTAATAAAATAAAAAATATTGAGGGATGTATTCTATCATTTCTAGTTACTTGATTATAGTTCGAAACATCTCTAATGATAAGTAGACTCCTAGAGCATCACAATTTCAGAATCGATGCTTAAAAATAATATTAACAACCAAAAAACTGAGAAAAAGAGGAATATAATTTACGTTAGATAAAACTATTCTAAGTAAAAATGGTGGATGTTTTACTAATATTGGATTAGATAACTGTCCAATTATATAGACATTTAATAATTCAGAATAATTTGCCTCTTCAAATATCTGGAAACATTTAGATTAAAATCCCTTCGAGATTTAATAATGGTAAACATAACATAACAACGATAAACATAATTATAGCTTCACTGAACCTGAGGTTATCTCCTTGCCTGTGCTCTGGCATTTCTTTCCTGGGTTCCTCATTTTTTTTTCTTTGCTGAGGAATTCATATGCCATGTGAGAGTTACACATGTATTTTCCTTCATTCAAGTTTTGATTACTTTTTTTTGCAATTAATGTATACAGTTAAAATGCAAATTCATTATGTAAGGGTTAGCTTTATTGATGGAGTGTGATCACTTAAACCTAAATATTTTCCTCAGTCTTAGAGTGGCATCTGTTCTGTTAGAGGAGTTAGAAGCAAAAACTGAAGAACCTCTGAGAATTGGAGTTGGCAGCAGTGTAAAGGTTGGTAGGCACCAAGTTAACATACACTTAATTATTTAATTGTTCATTGGTACAGATTTTTCAGTAGAAGCCTACACTGCTTATTTTATGCAAGTGCTCTAGAGCACGTAAAATCTAATGAGGTCGTCATAAATGGTAGTAAAGCAAAGTGAAACAGCATTTATGAGCAAATAGAGCACAAATCTTTGAAGTGCTGAGTTTCCTTTTTCTTTTTTTCTTAGCTAATGGACCACTAGGAGTAAAATGTCAAATGATGGAGAAACTATTATTTATTCATAATCTGTTGTTTTGCTTGTTCTCATCAGCAGTGGTTCTCAATTAATCCAGCTGTGAGACTAGTTACTAAAAATCAGTTTCTTCACACTGAAGTGCAGCATTAGCTTCAGTTCCTTGTGTTATGCTTCAGGATGCTTTGGCAGTAGCCTCTGAAAAGAAGGTGCATTGTTTAAGAAGAATAACAAATATGTCACATTCTGCACTATGAAAATGAGTATAAGTTCTTTAAAAAATATTTATATCCTGATATGCTTCATATTTTAGAGGGTTTTTCTGCCCTTGGCGTCAATCCTGGAAGATAACAACAATCTCCCTTCTTCTTCAACACAAAATAATTTCACTGAGTCTTTCCTTGCCTTCTACCATTCGGTGATCTAGCTTTTCAGATTTTTATATCTTTTTTAAAAAATTAACCTATTTTTATAATTTTATTACCTATTGCTATGAGTTTTCACTTGTATTTTGCCGGGCGGGGGATGGAACCTGCATCCTAGCATTGCAGACAGAGCCAATCCTGTTGTACAACAGCAGAAATCCTAATGTAATGTTTTAATACATACAAATTGTTCATTTTGACCTCGTTATTCTTTTGGGTTGCTTTTGTATTGTTTTAATCCTTAGTGACAGCAGTATGAAGGTTGTGCTTTCTTTGTTTATGTATTTAATTTTATTTTTGAGAGGAAGGGTAACTTTAATGACTTCTTTCTTCACATATATTTTTTTTTGTCAGATGGTAAAGACAGGGTTTCAGTGGACAAAATCACATTAAGCAGTGGCCAAAAGCAGGACTGTTTTTGAGGACATATTGATTGTAGTTAAGCAAAAGATCATCTCTCTAGACATTTTGAACTACTATGTTTCCTAGATAGTTAGAATTAACAATTTGCGTATCAAAAGAGTTACATGGTATTAGTGTTTTACAAATACAGTGTTGTTTTGTTATTCTAAAAGTTGTGCATATTCATTAGAAGTTTCAGAAAATATAAAAAAAAATTAAAGACTTTTTAAAAAGCCCATAGCCTCCAATGGACAATACATAGCAGCTTATAAGATTATGGTATATTCCTTACAATTGTTGTTTCGTGTGTGTGTATGTCTCTGTGTCTATTTGTACATCCTCATGTATAAAACTATATGTGCAATGTATATATTATATGAACATGTAATGCATAAAACAGTCCTGCATCCTTTCCACTTGATATAACCATTTTTTATTCCAAAAAGTATTTGACAACGTTTACATTTATGATCTGTAGTTCTATAAAATATTTTCTTATTGTTAGACATTTAGGTTCCTTAAAATTTGGAGTTGTTATATTTGAAGCAGGTACTTATTTTAAGAGATTTTTGTGAATATATAGAATTTCTTCTTGAATTCAGTTTCACTTATTTTTTTGATTCCATTCAATTAAAACTGCATGGACATGAACTATTCCTTGGAGTAAATTGCTCCTCTCCCTATGCTGAGAAAAGCTGGACTGAAATGGTTGGTGTGCCTTTAGCAGAGGAAATGTGCTTTAAGCTAGTGTTTGTCATATGACATCAGAGGTTTTCTCACCTGTTCTTATCTCCCATTCGTTTTCCTGAGTTCACATGTCTTAAGCTGCTGGAATTCCTCTTGAGGTTACAAACAGAATTACAGAGCATTAAGAAGTCCAGTGATTTTTAAGGCCACATATAATACTGCAGTGCCAGAAGTTGTTTGCTTTATATCATAGATCCTGATGTTTTTCCCTTTTATTCTTTATAACTGACCCTCCACTTTTCTCCTCTCAGTGATTGGTGCTCCTTGTCTCTTGCTTCTTGTCTTGTCACTCTCCTTCATAATGTTGGCTCTGTTGTGTATTGTGTTACCCCAAATTCTGCTATTTCACCTTTATTTATTATTTTGATTGAGAGCTAACATGGCTGTCTCATGTGAAGCCACTTTTATCATAGAGTAAATTACTTCCTTGTGCCTGTAACACTTCTGTTAAAGCAATGTTGCTGAAAGAAATGCTGTGTAGGTCTCTGCTGAAATTTAAATATATTGAAAAGTAAGGAATGAGAAATGAGTTTTTCTTGAAGCTCAAGCTATTAAATGTTAAAATAGTTTACTTAAAGATTATGTTTTCTTAATATTATTGATATAGTACCACTTTATGCAAAGATGCTGCTAAGCGGGAAGTTGAAAACACTGTCTTTTTAATTAAAATTATATGGGTCTATGAAATTTAAAGTCTTGAAATTATACTAATATACCACTTATCCTAGTAAGTGACATTTATTTGTTTGCATTTATGTGAGCCTTTTGATAATGTGACCGAGTCTTGATTATATTTCCCATTGCCTGATAAATATGTCCATAACAACTATTAACTAAGTGCTTATTTTATTATCTTTATTTCAGTGTTCACATAAATTCATTAAATGACTTTTTGTGTAAGATATGAGTAATGTAAGTCAGCAAAATTTTGGAGAGATGAAATGATGCTTAATAAATAATTTACATGAAGATAGAAGCATGTTTTAAAATTGGAGCATTTCCACATTTTGATCCCAATTAATCTGTCTCTCTTTATATTAATGCTGTGACTTTCTTTTTAGTATTGGCAACTTACATTTTTTTGTCATTCATAATTTTCAAATATTATACTCTCTCAATCCCTATTCATTTCTAAAAATATCCAGTTTGATGCTGTAACTCTGGGGAATTTTATTCAATAAAATATTAAATTACTAAACTTAAATGAAATAGTACCTCAAATGGATTCAAATACATTTATAAAGAACAACCAGTTACAGATTTGGATATTAAGATGATTTATTTTACCTATAGGTGTAATTCCAAATTAATTATAACTCAATGTGTGGTCTTAGATAGACAGAGTTCCTTATTTTAAGTGTCAAAAGAGTTTTCTCTCTTTTCCTATGATTTTCTTACATGTTCGTATAGAACATTGAGGTGCTTAGAAGTATTTTATGTTTTAGAGGGATAATAAAGCTTATAATTATGAGATAATGATGATAAAATATTGTCAGTAATTTGAATGAAAACTTATTTTTACCAGGCACAATATTCTGTGCTTCATTCATTCATTCATTCATTCATTGAACACATGTTTATGGGATGCCTACTATGTACCAAGCACCATTGTAGGGAGTTAGAATATATTAGTGGGAAAGACTGGGTGAAATTACCAGCCTTGTGAAGCTTGCATTCTAGGGGGAAAGCCAGACAACAGAGAAATTGAAAGTGAAAATGAAGAATTATAGGCAGTAATAAGAACCATTGGCAAAATAAAAGGGATTAAAGGGAACAGTAGTAATGGGTGGATGGCGTAGGGATGGGCTTGTTAATAATGTGACATACATGTAGAGACTAGGAAGATGGGAGGGAATAGGCCAGGTGGATATCTGGGGAAAGAGTGATCCAAGAAAGAAGGAAAGACACAAAAATCTTGAAGAGACAACATTGTTTGAAATATATATATCTTATTTGTGATTCTGAGAGAGAATTACACTAAGCAGGGATTTTGTTTCCAGGTCTCACTAGTTCCCAAGCTGAAGTACATTAAATTTCTACATTTTCTAATATAAATCTACATATTCAGAATCTTTATGTTTTACATGTCACCTTCCTGTGAAATTGTCCCAGCACAGAATTGAATCATGCTCTCCTCTATGTCCCGCGAGCAGATTTAGTAATGGTTTTCAGGAAAATGGGAAAAGTTGTAGTAATTAAGAGTCCCAGGTTGATGCCCAATTTTGAAATTAAAAAATTCAAATATGAGATCTGAATGGCCTCAGTCATGAGGCATCACTAGGCATTTAATAGAAAATATGTCACTTTTTTTAGTGGTCACCTTTCTCTATATCTGATAAAATGAAAATTATTTATGCAATTGTAAGCATATTAGAGACTGAAAATTGATTAGTTGGAATTTTGTGAACTCTTATAAGGATTAGGCTGCATTTTTGGAAAGAGATGTATTTAGTTGGCCATTATTAAACTCTAATATTTTTAGATCTTCATTTGTAAAGTTGAAGTAATGAAAGTTCCAACAGTGCACGGCTACATTCAAAAAGCATTGGCTGTAAGTTCCTGTCGTGGCTCAGTGGTAATGAGCCCAACTAGAAACTGTGAGGATGTGGGTTCAGTCCCTGGCCTCACTCTGTGGGTTAAGGATCTGGTATTGCCTTGAGCTGTGGTATAGGTTACAGATAGGGCTCAGATCTGGCCTTGATGTAGGCCAGCAGCTATGGCTCTGATTGTAGCTCTGATTCAGCCTCTAGCCTGGGAATTTCCATATGCTCTAGGTCCGGTCCTAAAAGGCCAAAAAAAAAAAAAAAAAGGACAATGGGCTAACTTTTTATTTTATTTTACTTTATTTCATTTTTACACTGAGCAGTCAAATCCTAATCTTCAGATGTGGTTTATTCAGTTTCCACATAACTCTGTTAAAATTGGATATTATAAAGGGCAAATCATGTGCTAAAACAAAGCATCTCAGTAACTGGAGGATGTTCAGTATTTTTTTAATAGAAAGTTTCACCATGTGGCCTAAGGGAAGAATTAGCTCACTTCCTAGTCCTATAGGGAGAAATTCCTTCTACCAAAAGGGTTCTTTATTCTCTCCTCATGCTAGAAGAACA
Organism: Catagonus wagneri; assembly: GCA_004024745.2. NCBI lineage: Eukaryota > Metazoa > Chordata > Mammalia > Artiodactyla > Tayassuidae > Catagonus > Catagonus wagneri. The sequence continues at coordinate 3,659,616 of PVHT020000886.1, read as the reverse complement.
TGGATTTCGTAGAAAGCTTTATTTAAAAATAGAGCTGAAGCATCATTCCTTCATGGGAAAAAAAATATCAGATGACATAAACGTTTATTTAATTTGAGTCTTGGTGGAGTAACAGGGATCAAATTTATTTTGTGGCCTTAACCAACCAAAAATCTGGATAAAATGTGTAAAACAACAGCTTTCAAATATTTGACAACAAGCCACACAGGATAGAGATCTCTGAATGAGGAGAAACAAATGAGGTAGTTTCTTTGTTGCCCCACGTTTCTGTCTGCCGTTGCAGGCTGAAGTGTAGAGGAGGAACCAACACAGAACTCAGCAGTTGTGTTACATTTAGGAGAAAGAATATTGGGGAGTGGGTGGATTATTTTGCTAGAACTGAAAGGTCAATGCACCTGAGAGGAGAGGGCTACAGCAGAGAGCTCAGATGTCTGCAGAAAGTTCCACTCAAGTCTTCAGCTCAGTAGAGATCAGAGCTTTCTGTGAAGAAACTACTTTAAGCTAGGGAAAGAAACATGGTAAAAGAATAGGTGGAACAATTCTCAAGGCTCACACAAGGCTAGGAATAAGTCACCTCTCAAAAGCCTGTCTGTAATACCTGGGGCGACAGGCGGGAAGGATGTGGTCTCAGCAGTGGAGACAAATTAGACCTAGATTAAGGCTTGACTTCAAATGCCATAGATTTCATAATACCCAGCTTCTAAAATAATTTGAACTTGTGATTCCAGCCTTGTTTAGGTGTTTACAAGGTTCTCTGAACTGGTTAAATTCCACTTGACTATAAGAGACAAAGGTAAAGACAAGTGAGTATTGTCTTTTATGTAAATTTGTCTTAATAAGGCTAATTTGTAGTGGGCACACTACACATTACCTGTAGAGTACCAGAAATACTAAAGTAATTCATACAGCTCTTCATAGGAAGTTACATATGTCAAGCATATATAAATATATCTTTGTTTCCCCTTTGAAAATATTATCAGATATGATGTGACCGTAATGATAATAAAGAAAAAGGTAATAACTGCAAGTTTTCTTCTAAAATGTGTAGGGGAACATTGAAGCTAAGCCTAGAGAATAGAATTCAAACTTTTCTTAAAACAATTGGCTGAATTCGTTCATTATTGAGTCACAGCAGGTGCCATGTTTGACACGCAAAGCTAATAAAGACTGGAGCCCTCACTTTCTTCTTGACAAGCACTGTGGAGCTCTTTGGTTGCAGTTCAAGCTGGAGAGCATTCCTAATAAGATTTTTTTTTCCTAACTCATTTTCTTGCAAATGAAAACTCTGCCTTGCCTAGTCCTTAGTTATGAAAAATAAGATCACTAACCTCAGGTAACTATTGTGAATGCAATAAAGATTTAATTGTTCAAATAATCCCCCATCCTTCACATATCAAATGTTTTATACACTTTGAATTTAAGCAACCTTTTTGATTTTTCTCCCTTATCCATTTTTATTACATGTCATTTCACTGGGTTTTAAAATTCATAATTTATTTAACTAAAGAAATTTGTTTAAATGAAAGGGATTTGAGCCTGCTGTCCATTAGGATTTCTACATGGTCATTTGAACATTTAGAATCGGGTGTGATAATATTTCATGGCAATTCTACAACTTCAAGAAATAAATATATCTGGACCTTCTAGCATTTGGGATTTTATGCCTTTTCCTGGTAAAATAAGTGTTCTGCAAATTAGGGGAGCCAGAAACAAGTGTCCAATCAACCTGATAACACTGTCTACTTGAGATAGTGATCATGTTCATTTATGGGTAATTTCTTTTTGTTCCATTTTATTTTGAATTCTACTTTTCTCCAGGTCATTTGTATGTCAGGCCACTGAAAGCCTCTGTAGACTGCTCCCTGTGAAATCAAGTGGCCCACTTTGTATTTCTCTTGTACAAGTGTTTACTTCTTCCAGAGCACGTCTTTCTCCTAAAGAAAATTTTACATGCATTTAAATGTCTTGCCACCTTTCTCTGCTAGACTTACTGACTTTTAAACCTAAACATTTGGAGCAGAGAAATTCAATGATGTGTGCTAAGTTTTCCATCTATTTTAGACAAATTGCACCCACCACTTCACCTTTACCTAGCTGCTCAGTACGATCCTCCAAAGAACCCATGCATATCTGGCAGGTGTTACACATCTTGGCTGAATCTACACTGATTTTTCCAGCATTGTGAGATGAGTCTATACTAGTGTTTGAAAAAGTTGAAGAACTTATATGAAATTATGTAAAACAAAATCTATGTGGCTTTATCACTATACTGTACATTTCAGTTTTACAGTAGGAAAATCATGAAACTAATAACTCATGGGTACACAAATGGATGAGAAGAAAAAAAAATCCAGTAATTAATAAACACCTACTTTGTGTCTAGTATTATAACTAGGTATATTTGTACTTCCTCATAGACATAAGTAGAATAAGCATCAGCAATAATAAGACAACAGTCAACTCTAATGTTTCCAAATCTAATATGGGCTCCAGAACTTCAAGGTTAATGTGAATGGGGAACTACTATTTTTATAATGTTTGTAATAGTTCCCTTTGGCTGTTGTAACAAAACACCACAAATGTGATGGCTTAGAACAACAAACGTTTATCCTTTTACAGTTCTGGAGTCATAAGCCTAAGATCAGTTGCCCTGGACCAAACTCAAGGTCCTGGTAGGGCTGTGATCCCTTTGAGGCTCTGGGGGAGACCTCCCTTGCTTCTCCAGCTTCCAGAACAGCATCCATGGGTTCCGTGACTGCTGCCCCCTTCCTCCACTTTTAAAGTCAGCAGTCTCAGTCTTGCTTCAGAAGTCACATTATCCTTGTCTCTGTAGTCCTGTTTCACTCTGCCTCCCTCTTGTAACACATACTTAAATCTCAACCAGATAATCAGGCTAATTGCAAAATCCTTAATTTAATCACATCTGCAAAGTCCCTTTTGCCACAAAAGTTAACACTCACAGGTTTCAGGCATTAGGCCCTGGATATTGTTGGGGGATGTTACTCAGCTATCCCAGAGTCTAAAGCAGCTACTTATCTTGAGATTTTATTTTTTAAAGAAGTCACTATTTCAAGTGCCTGTTGTCCCACAGTGGAACCCAGCATAGTGTCCCTGAAGATGAAGGTTTGATCCCTGGCCTCGCTCAGTGGGTTAAGGACTTGGTATTACCACAGGCTATGGCATAGGTTGCAGATGAGGCTCGGATCCCAAATTTCTGTGGTTGTGGCATAGGCCAGCATCTGCAGCTCTTATTAAACCCCTAGCCTGGGAACCTCTATATGCCAAAAGCTTGCCCCACCACCACCAAGAAAAAGAGGCCATTACTTGTGAATGACTAAACACAGTGGATTAAAATTCCAGTATTCCTGCAGGTGTGGTATAGGTTGCAGCTCCAGTTTAGATTCAATCCCTGGCCAGGGAACTAACTTCCACATGCCCCGGGTGTAGCCAAAAAAGAAAAAAAAAATCCCAACTATAAAATAAAAAACAGCAGTCTATTAAAGAGCTAATCTAAACATATTTATATATGTTCAACTATCAACCTTAAATTAGGTGTTGTGTTTATTTCAACATTTACTCCCTGAAAACTGATGAAAATTTAGCCATGGTAAACACAGAAAATCCCCTTGTTTTAATACTCTTCTTCCAGCATTTTGATTTTGAATTTTATATTTTCCTATCTGCCACTAGTGACTGTTTCAGTTGGCGTTACCTTTGTTTAAGTCTTAACTTTAGGGAGAATATTTGCTAGTGACTTCTATTTATCCAAAATTTTTAATGTAAAATGTTAAGTGCTAGATTATGTTATGTAAGTAAAAAATAAGCTGAACTGTTTATGTAACTCAAGAAAAATTTGAACATGATAAAAATTAGGAGAGGGAAAGTGGGAAACCTTTCAAGTGAAAATAGCACCATGAGTGAAAGTGAGAGATAGGACTTCCTACAAACTGAACTGTTTCTGTCATCTTCTCATAATACTGGGATTAATTACGTATTTGCTTTCCAATCAGACTGAGGGTAGGGCTGTGGCTTTTCCTTACAGTTTCAACTTTCAGTGCTCATCTGGAATATAATTGCAAAACAAATTATTTGAAGTCTGAACAGATTGTATAATAGGATGTGAAATATGAATTTGATCGAAACATAAATGCAAGTAAGTGGAAGAATGGAGGGCAAGGCATAGAAGAATAGAAATAGATCACGTGATTGAGATTCCTTGGAATCAAGATGGAAATTTTGATCTGCAAACCTAAACTGATGTTCTGGACCCAATTCCAGAGTGTGCATGTGTGTGTGTGTGTGTGTGTGTGTGTGTGTGTGTGTGTGTGTGTGTGTTGGGGAGAGGTCCTCTACCAACAAGCAGTTCTTGCACACCGGTAGGGTGTCTTAGAAGTCAACTCTATCTTGATGCTATCTACCTGGAAATAGCATCAAATTCCACAGGTTAAGTGTTCAGTTTTATAAGACTGCTCCCTCATCTCCTCTATTCCCCATTCAAATGCCAGTTGCAAGCTTAGTTTATTACATGTGATTCTGACTTACTGATTATGAATCAGTGGTTCCCAAAACATCTTGGGTTTTTTTGGTTTGCTAGAGTGGCTCACAGAACTCAAATATTTTGGTTACTAGATTACTGTTTTATTATAAAAGGAGGTAGCTCAGGAACAACTAGATGAAAGTGATGCATAAGGAAAGGGCATGAGAACTTCATACCCTCTACAGGAGTGCCATTCTCTCTGAATATCTATGTGTTCACCAACCCAGAAGCTCTCCAGACCCTGTTCAGGTTTTTATGTAGGCTTTATTACACAGACGTGATTGATTAAGTCCATTGCCCATTGGCAATCAACTCACCTTCAGTTCTTCCCCATTCCCTGGTGGTCAGGGGGTGGGCTTAGGTACTTTCAAACAGTCACCTAATTAATAAAACAAAGTCACATCACATATAACCTTTATCACTCTCTACGGTTAGGAAATGCTAAAGGTTTCTGCGTTTGTGAGTCAAAACTAAGAACACAGACCAAATATACATTTCTCACAATAAATCACAGTATCACCAAATCATGTAAAGATTGAAAAGTAAAAGGGAGTTCAGAGTCAGAGTCTGTAATTCAGACATAAGATAATGAGAGTCTGATTCACAATCAAATCAATGAATGTGAAAGAAACACCTTGCTGTTACTTAACATTACTATTGACTGAGAGAAGTGTCAGAGGGATAGAAATACCACAGTGACTCACCACTGGCCATGGCAGTGGCAGGCTGAGCATTTCAAGGGAATGTGTGTAGCTTTTCTGTGCATAATCTCAAGGGGACAATATAAGCATCGAGTGACACAGAGCACACTGCAGGAACAAATGTTTGAGCAGTAGAAATCAGGGTCAGTTTCTGTCTGGCAGTGTGAACACAATCAATAAATCTCTCTTATGAAAAAGCATACATATGTATAACCCATTGTTTTAACTGATCTAAAAGCAATAAAAAATGGCCATTGTGATTTGTAGAATCAGAATATTTAAGAAGCATACCTTTATATTCAGTATAAAGTGAATTCCTATTCTGGATTTTTCTAGATTGTTCTGTTATTCTAGATTGAATATATACTTCATTTATGAAGTCAAAGCTTTTACTATTTATGTGTACTTTGTCTGCCAGATGGTGCTTATCTCCTTCTCTGTCCCTAAGCCTACATCTTCCTGGATCTCTAACCCATAAGAGGAGTTGATACTTGGATAAGAGAAGGAGGTGGGGTTTTTCTCAGATTATTTTGTCATTTTGGAAAAAGTCAAAAGTTTAAGTTTTTGGAAGAAAGTCATTTTGCCATTTTGGAAAAAAGAGTTTAAATCCACCTGGATTTTTAAATGTGTATTATAAAAATAATAGTAAAGTGATGCTTCATAACACATTTATCTTTGCTGACTGAAATTTTAAAACACACACACAAAAGCTGTGTTTGTTTTATCTGGGACCTTATTGGTTACTATAACTCAGGAGAGAGCCTCTCACATGTCTCTGAGGAATTGCTCTGAACATGTAAGGGAAAAGCCACTATGTATGTGATTTTGTCTAAAGAATATGTATAGCCAAGCATACATCTCTGTAGACGGTTACTGTCAGTCATGAGGAATAGACATCTTAGTTAATGATTTTAGTGCTTTTCTAAGTATGGAAAAATGCAAGAATCCAGGTTTATAATTTTTTTTCCTGAAATATATCTATCTGTCTCAGGATCCAATGGCCTGTTTTCCCAAAGCACAGTGTGCCTTATCTTATTCTTTGCCCTGAATTCCTTTCAGTGTGTACTACAGGGTGGTGTCTACAGTAGGTAATGACTTGATCTTTATAGAACTGGGTGGTGGAAGACATTCATAATTTTGCACCTTATAATATTGTTGTGAGGATGAAAAAAAGTCACGCATATATATTTCCTGATTCATAAAGCACACTCCACCAATGACCTTTTTATTGCTCTCTCAAAGGAAAACAAACTGGAAAATTCAATAGGGTGAAAAATACAGCATGGGGGCTTAAATTAATGTTTAGTTGAAATGAATACTTAAAAATGGGAAGGAGGTTTAAAGATTATACTGAGTAGTTATATGAGATGAGAAACAGTGAAACCAGAAGGACTGATAGACATTTCAAAATTTTATTTTGTGAATGGGACAATTACGCCCTGTCTATCATTTGGGTTTGCTTTGGGTCTAGATTAATGACTGACTATTTGAATTCCTTTGGAAAAGAGAAAACAAAGCACTCTATTTGTCCTTTGCTATGGTTGGGAGTCTTTCATAATGATTAAGAAGACTCAGTTTTTGTATTAGCACTAGCTAACTTCTGCAACATTCCTTTTACACGCAAAGATCTTACAGGCTTATCACAACAGAGAGACTTCTTTTATATTCATATCTAAGAAAAATGAAGATTGGTAGCTTTGGGTTAAAGAAAGTCTCTTTCATATAAGTTTGCTGGATCCTAGGCTCCTTCTATCTAATGTCTTGATTAAAACATAAGATTTCAAAATTTCTACATGTAAAACAATGAAACTAGAACACTTCCTAACACCATGCACAAAAATAAACTCAAAATGGATTAAAGATCTGGATATAAGACCAGATACTATAAAACTCTTAGAGGAAAACATAGGCCAAACACTCTCTGACATAAATGATAGCAACATCTTCTCAGATCCATGTGTCAGAGTAAGGACAATAAAAAGAGAGAT
>PVHT020000886.1:3624759-3645836 GCA_004024745.2 Catagonus wagneri | reverse complement strand
TTGGAAGGCTACTTCTAGGGAGGAGCTCCCCTTTGTATTTTTTGGTGGGGTTACTATTTATTTTTGGTGTAGGAGTTTGACTATTTGATGTCTATTTCTTTGGAATGAGCAGGCTGTTATCTCAGTGGTACTCTGAGTGTTCTCTGTGAGAGTGTAGGAATGGCTAAAGTCGACAGTGGGAGCCTAGTCTCTACGCTCTTAATTGCAGGAAGGTGGTGCTGTCCACTCCTAGTTGCCCAGCCCTGGGAAGTGATCGCAAGCTCTAGGCAGATCTACCAGGTGTCTTAAGCATTTGGCAATAGCAGCAGCAGGAAGTATGATTTCCCCTGGGAGTGAGAGCCGCGGAAAACTAGTGTTCGATTGCAAAGTCCTCTTTGAGGTGACTGGAACCACAAGCGGTACCCGGTAGAGGCTGGCTCAGCAGGCTGGCGTTTGTTCCGCCCTTCCGCTGATGCTTTCTCGTCTGTTGGGGTGGGCGGCAGCGGCTGGCGCCGGCCCCGCTCCTCTGCGAAAGCTAGCTCCGTGTGGTCACGTACTGCTCCGCCCGCCAGAGCTACCAACTCTGTGGGCTGACACAGTCGCCTAGGTCCATGGACCGGCCCAGGGCCCCGCCAACCCCGCCAATGCTGGCTGGCGCAGGCACCTGGGTCCACAACCTGGCACCGCGCTCCGCCCATGGGCTTCAAGGCACGGCTCCGCTCCCGCCGCTGTGGCTGCAGCCTCCACTGGCTCCTCCCCACTTCCGCTCTCTTTGGCGAGTCACCGTCACCCCGCCCTGCGCGCTAGTTCAAGTTGCTTCCTATGGCGGCTAGCCCCTCCTCCTCTCCTCTTCCCTAACAATGGAGCCTTGCCTCCCCTGTGGGACCAGGCTTCCTCGGTTCCCTCAGTCCTGGTTTTGCTCTCCACAAATGCTAGAATATCGCTGTTCCTTGTCCTATTCCCGCAAATGCCGTGGCCACCGACCTCTGCCCTCTCGCAGGGACTAACCTTAGGAACCTGTGTCTTAGCTCCCAGGCACTGCCTGGCACCTCAGGCTGTGGCGGTATTCAGGTCTCTAACTCCGATTTTCCTATCTCAATCCAGCTGCTGCGTTTTTCTCAGGCTTTGATGTCCCTCTAGTTCTGATGGTCATTGATCCGCTGATCGTTGTTTAGGTTTCTTCCCAGGAAACTTTTCTTTTTCACAGCTCCCTCCCTGGAGTGCTGGTTACGGTCCTAATTGCTTTTCTCTCTCACCTTTTTTTTTTTTTTTTTTTCTTCACTTGTTCTACCCAGTTATTTCAAGGGTTTCTTGCAGTTTTTGGAGGTTTAAATTAATCAGTATTCAGATGATGATTTGTCCAACTTGTTTTATATTTAGATGCGTTTTTTGATGTATTTGTGGGAGAGGGTGAGCGAGACCTCTTACTCCTCCGCCATCTTGTCGCAGTCCCTGTACTTTAATTTTTAAAAGAAGTTAATAAAGCACCTAAGATCACGAAGGTGGAGTATTGTACAGATGTGATTTTAATACAGTTTGATGCTAGAATATGAATGAAAAAATCTGCTTTATCAAGAAAAAATACAGTAGTGGAACTGATACATCAGTTTCCTTGGTCCCCATCTCATCATAGCAAAGCATTGGAACAGTGGACATTTTACAAATTTATTAAGTGAGGGATAGAGAGGACTCATGTGCATGCAGGTTAAAAAGAGGGTGTGATTCACTCTGCAATAGCATGATGTCCCAAATGCAGACCTGAGTGGAGACCCAATTTGATCTTCTGATTTGACCTACCGTAATTTGCATGGAGAACGGGTTACGAAGAGCAGGGTTGAGGAATGAACAACATTCTTTTTCTAGCAGGGAGTGAGCAGCCCAAGCCGGTCAAGGTTGGGGAAGGGGCATTACAATGAGACATGGCCAGAGGCTTTGGGGTTTAATCTCCTTGAGGGGGACTTGAAACCTATAACCAAACAACAAACAATCTTTTGCCTTGTTAAACACCATCCTAGGGGGTCCTTACAACAAGTCCTATTGCAATTCCTAACTACCACTCTCATTTGAATTAGCTGCATTTCTGTGGATTTTTGTGGAGGGCTTTATAACTAGATAAAATAAATATATTTATTGGCTTTAGTCACAATTATAATTGCAGTCCCTTGATCCAGAGATTTTATCTGGCTTATGGTTAGTCCCCTAAAGACTAACATGGTACTATTTGAAAGAATAGCCCAGGATAACTATTTCTGAGCAAACAGTTAAGAACAGATTCTGAGCATAATGCATGCTTCATAAATAGTAGAAGTCTATCCCTCTTTCCTTCTGGAGACCACAGTCTATTTGTTGAGTAAATAAAAGGATAAGCACTAAATGGTGAGAATGCACTAATTATGAACAAATTAAGAGTTTTTTCATCATCTGTATCATCCATTTAAGTTGCTTTATCATAAATTATAATATCAAAGTCCTGTTGATGCTAACTAAAACACAAGTATACTCAAGACAAGGGATAAAAAATATAGGAGGAAATTTCACTATGTTAAAGAGTGAAATTTTTCTGCCGAGGTGATAAAACTATTAACTTCAATGTAGTCATTGCCCTAATTGTCATGAATTCCAAAGTAACAAAATCCTGATTAAATGAGATTTTTTACCCTGTAATTAAGAAAAAATTTTAACTGACCTAGTTTCCTTTTTTAAGACAGTTTAAATCCCTTTTCATTCATATTTTATTTAAATATGTCATTATATCCTATGCATAGCAGATATTAAAATCATTTTCTGAAACTTTACTTTTTACTTTTCTGAACATTTCTATAAAATAAGGAAAAAATGAAGGTAATAAAACAATGTTTATGACAAAAGGAATATTTTTTTTGATGAAAAGGAAACAATCACAGCAGTGAATTCTATTAATAATCCAAGAAATAACTTTTTATCATTTTGATTATATATAATCATGATATTTTAAAAATTTCTATTTAGAGTTAACTTTGATCGTAAAAATTTTTGAAGCTTTCTCTTTTAAATAATATTCTTAATTCTATAACTGAAAAGGGAATAAATCAGTTTTTCTAGGGGAAGTACAACAATGCTCTATGTGATGGAAACTTCACAAAAATAAAAAGTTATATTAAAGGATTAATACATATCAAAAGATAAATAATTAATTCCTGTCTCAGTGATAATACTTAGACTGCTATAAGAAACATTGCCTTCAATTTTAAAGTGAAGCAAGCAAAATTCACTCTTATCTAAATAAATTTTCCAGTCTTACAAGTTTTGCTTTACAAATTTTAAAGTTCACTCTTCAAAATAGTTTATTATTTTATTAACAAGGTCAAAAAGGAAAAGAAGTGGTATAAAATTGATTTATAATTTGAAAAGTTCAGTGGAGATTTATCTAATTGGTGTATTAGAGATTTCAAATCTTTGAAAATCTACCCATGTCTTTAGGCAAGATAAACTTTATATCATAGGAATCCTAATTATAAACCTGACATTTCAACTGAGAAATCCCTCTGGCTCCCTATGAAATAGAGTAACAAAAAGACTTGAAGTACTATAAAAATTTCTTCAATGGAGCATGATTTTTAAAATGTTATGACTAGGAAAAGGTGGACAGCATGTAATACTTTTCCTAATAATGCCTTTAAGGGAGATCTTTGGTTCAGTTTCAATTGTCTTTTAGAAACGGAATTGTCAGCCAGTGTGTGTTCATTCTGTTTTTTGTCTTGAAATTGGCAATTATTTTTCTCTCTTGTCCTTGGCATCAATTTGCAAGGTGTGCTTAAAAGGTTAAGGTTAGGGAGAGTTTTGCCACTGACGGCTAAGGCCCGGAGAACTTCCCTGAGTTGACCTAAATCAAATACTCCATACTCTTTGTTTATAAATGCTAAAACAGCTAGGATTCTACTTACATGATTAGGTTCAACCATAACTGAACTACATTGAATCGCTGATATTTATCGAATGTAAATATCTGTAAATCACATTAAAAGAGGAAATAAGGTTAAATTTGAATGCTTAGAAGAGTTAGTAATGACCCCCAGGTACCTTTTACTGAGGGCTCAGTTCTGGAAGAAGCCTAGCAAATGAGACCGTGTGTTAATTTGAATGCTGGATTTGAAGTGAAGTAAAGGATACTAACATTCATAAAACATGATATTTTTTTTATAACCATTCACCCCTTATTTTTTATATAAAAGTATCCTAAAAAGGTTTTAAAATCTAGTATGCTCACAGAAGATATCTAAATTATTTAGAGTTGGGACTAATTTTATTATCTTTTTCCCTAAACTTCTAGCTTTCTTCTAATGCAATTAATCTCTTTCATTTTATTAACAGTTTTTAGATTTGTAGATTAAAATGGTAAAAAAATATCCAAATAAAGGAGAGCCTGCCAGTGTCTCTTTATACATAGTAGACTAGGGATGGCAAATAGATTTATTTCTCATGCCTACCCTGATGGATTGGTGACAGTCACCTGGAGGGCTGTGTAAGAAGGAAATTTAGGTTAAATACAGGTTCAGAAGAAAGAATGATTATTAAAGTATTTCTAGTATGGCTCTTGATATTTGTCATCTGCCAGTAAATCCTTGAATTTTTGTGAAAGGTATTCATAGGTCCTCTTTGAATTTCCATTTTCATATAAGAACGTATAATTCCCCCTTCTCCCACAAAATATGGATGTATCCAAAATAAAAAATAACTAGTACTGAGATATGAATATCAGTCCACTTGCTTTGCTTAGTCACCAGCTAAGAAATTTACTCGCACATTCTAATGTATATGATTCAAATTTGGGTCTTATGAAAATTACAAATTAACTGATGGACTTTTGGGTTGAAAATACAAGGGTTCAATCTGTAGATATAAAGGGTCTATTTTTACAAATATTATTCAAATGATTTCTGCAGTACCCTGGGTGAAAACTCTATTTTAAGATTTTGTCAAATTCAGCAATATTTGCTTAATAATTAAATTATTCTGCTAATTGGGCCAAAATCCTTCAAATGAGAAAAAATAATACCCTTTTTCTTTTACTATAGATTGGGAACACCGCCCAATATAAACACATGACAAGATGACAAAAGCTGAGGTATTAGGTGAGGATATAAGACATAAAACGTCACAAGAAAAACTCTCAGTAGCATCAGCACTGAATCTGAAGGATAATAATAGTGTTAGGTTTTTCTACACTATAAGCTTTTCTCCTATCTGAAAACCTTACCATCAGTGTAACCTACCCAAATTAGTTGCTCAGTTCCGTCAATTCTGACTGCACAGACGGCTGAAACATCCCGACCTACACCTAAGCGATGAGATCATTCAGGTTCACGGTGACCCAGGCATGCCACACAGATGGAGGTGCTGGGCTTACAGTTGTCATGAGGTAATATGGATAGGCCATTAACAAAGCTGAGATGACGCGCTCCCCTGGGCCATGGTCTGCTTGTTTTGCTGCTTGTAGTAAACGACTCTGTCTCTAGAATCGACAGCACATGGTGATGACATTCTTTCCCCTCTGAATTGATTTGGCAGGCTTTTGAAGTTACCTCTGACATTAAGAAGGCTTTGTGCTTGTATCTGGCCCAATTATATGTGTTTTTGCCATGATCCCTTAAAAACATCTAAGGATTTTATTTAACGAAGTCCTTAATAAGAAATCACTAGGTTTCATTTTAGAATTCTGCTACAATTGGCATGCATGAAAGCAGTGACCTATTTTTATTGTTTTTAAATGACTTGGAGCTTTTGTTTACCTAGTGAATTTCCAATTCACTTGTACTGTATCCATTTGTGACTTTGCCAACTGGTAAACTCTCATTTTTGGGCTTTGTTGAGGCTTTCTTGAGACAGGCTATTCTGATAGCATCTCTGTAAGCACTGTGATATGACAAGCTTCACACGCAGTTGTAAAACAATTATAACTGCCACTAAAACGTCTCAGCTAGGATTGATATTAAAATGAACAAAGGGAACTCAAAGAATCTAAAATGTTCTCAATTGATCCTATAGTGTTATTTGGGTAAATATTTTTTTTCAGCCAAGATGAATCAATAGTAACCTCCTGATTTTTTTTTTTGATTGATTAGAAGCATGTGTGCCTTTTTGTGCCACATAAAATGTCCAAACCCTATGTATAAATGTAAAATAAAATCTGAAACATTTTTATTTAGAAAATGGCTTCTCACAATTAAAAAAATGACAGATTTTGTGTTTGAATGGAAATCTTTCACTATCGGAACCACCGACATTTTGGTATCATTTTATTTGTTTCCAGTACCAAGACACAAGGGCACAGTCTGCCCGACTGGGCTCTGCTGCAGCTTTTTGGGGGTCTCAGGAATAACACAGGCACAGAGACACATATAGTTGATAGAATCCTAGGAGATTTTATTGACCACTTGTTTCCTTAGCAGTATCACAGACAGATCATACCCCATGACCAACATTATCTAGAGCAGGAAACTTAAGAAAAAATCATAAACAGGTTATTTACCTACATATTTTTTTTCCTTTGGAAACTATTGTTTCTTATTTATCCATCATCATGGCAAGTCATAACACATGATAACTAGCTAGAACTATCAATAAAAGGGAGATAGGTAAATTACTGATGAATACCTTTTCTGAAATTTTATCACCTTCAAGGACAATTTGTGATTAATGCTATTTTTAGTTAAGCTATACTTACTACCAACTAAAAATTCTTCTGTGTTTCATGACACATTATATTCTTGTGTTTACCAGTGCCTGTATTAGATGGTATTAGGGGAAACAATTCTTATCTTTAATCAGCTCCAGAAAAAATCCGCAGAGTTTCTCCTTGAGATGAGCAAACATATGGAATGTGAGTAAGGTTATTCTTCATCATAAACGTTCTTAACTAGTGAAAAAAGATAATATAAAAAGGCCATATGATTTGGAAAAATCATTTTCATTATGGAAGCTTCTGAGTAGGACATACTAAGAGAAAAAAAAACAACAACTCTGATGGTTTAAAATTCCCATGAAGCTTAGTGCCTCAAACAGTTAACAGCATTTCTCATCTAGTATTCTAGATGCCAAGTCTCCTTCAGTAGAAATCACTAGAGCAGATATTATATATTAAATAGTAGTCTCATTAACCAGAGATTGTGTCTTTGCTCATCATTTGGACTGGAATACCTTAGTTGTAGTAGTGTTTTAGAAGGAACATGTTACAGAGGGAACACCAGAGTTTTGGAAGTCAGGCAGAGCTAGATTAAAGCCCCAGCCCTGGGAGTTTCCTTCATAGCTCAGTGGTTGAAGAACCTGATTAGAATACATAAGGACATGGGTTTGATCCCTGGCGTTGCTCAGTGGTTTAAGGGTCCAGCATTGCCATGAACTGTGGTAGAGGTCACAGATGCAGCCTGGATCCCGCATTGCTGTGGCTGTGTTGCAGGCCAGCAGCTGTGGCTCCAATTCGACCCCTAGCCTGGGAACTTCCATGTGCCACAGGTGTGGCCCTCAAATTTGTAGCTCTTAGATCTTGGACAATTATTTAATTTTTGATTCTAGTTTTCCATATTTATAAAATTGCAGTCATGATCCATACTTGTTAGTGTCCTTGTGAGGATAAATTAAAAATTAACACAACACTGTAAATCAACTATACTTCAATACAATAAATTTTTAAAAAAGAATATTTGAAGGGACTAGCCAGCCCAGTGCTTGGCACGTAGCAGCACTCAGAAAAATCATGATTATTATTTTCAGTATTAATATGAACCTCAGTATAGAGTCTATGGATAGAATGAGAAGTCAGGAGGTGTTTTACTTTACTAAAGCTGCCATAACAAAGTAACACAGATCAGGCAGTTCGTACAACCGAAATTTATTTTTTCACCATTCTGGAAGCTCGAAGTCCAAGATTAAGGCTTAGGTAGTTTGGGTTTCTCCTAAAGCCTCTCTCTTTGACTTCTCCCCATCCTCACATGGCCTTTCCTCTGTGTGTGCACACCCCTGGTGTCTTTCTTGTTTCCAAATCTCCTCTTTTTCTAAAGATATTGATCATACTGGACTAGAGCCCACCCTAACATCATTTTAACGTACCTTCTTTAAAGACCCTATCTCCAAATACAGTCATATTTTGGGATACTGGTGGCAGGGCTTTGCATATAAATTTGGTGGTAATGGGGACATTTCATCCTATAACATGGGGATTGCAAATTATTTTCCAAAGTAAATTTAGCCAACACTCTAAAAAAAAAAAAAATTAAAGGTGTAACAGGAAAGTTTAGCTACTCCTATGAGCAGCCACGCACGTTCCAAACCCTAAATACATGAGAAATGAAAGGCTTTGAGGATTCCTCAAAAGCGAATCATAGTGACCCAGGCAAAGTCCTGGGAAAGTGTCACTATATTAGCAAATGTAAATCTATGGCATAACATATCATCTGACAAAAAAAAAAAAGAATGTGTTGGCAGACGTGCTGATGTTTTTCACACAGGCTGGAGAAAAGCAGCCAAAAATGGTATAAACTCATTGTTTAATTTCCAGCAGTGCCCTGGTTTGAGGTCAGGGTAGAGGGATCTAGTAACTAAAAAGATAAGTTTTGTACTGTGGGTCTAATTGTTTCATCAATCCTCACTGAAATCAGTTAAATTGCAGTGTTGTTTCCTTTTATTTTACGCTGATTGCATTTTTGTCAAAAGTAATTTTGGAGTTGTCTTGTGGCTCAGTCAGTTAAGGATATGGTATTGTTACTGCAGTGGCTTGGGTTGCTGCTGTGGTGCGGGTTTGATCCCTGGTCCAGGAACTTTCACATGCCTCAGATACAGCCAAAAAAGGAAAAAAGAGTGATTTATTCTGGAATTCGAATCCTCATATACTGTGACAATAAGAATTTCATGGAGAGTGAACATAAATAATATTCTGTTTCCAAAAGAAGAGTGACCCCAATTATTAACGATAGACTGACTTTCCAATGTTTTTAGTAATCAAACATGAGTTCCAAGATAGTTCTACCAAAGCAGTCAGCCCATTTCTGGAATCTTTGTCATCAGACTTGTGACTTTAACTTCAGTATACTCATTTAATAAAGACTCTTGACTCTTACTCTTCCAATTCTGTGCACAAGTTTATATCATTAACTCACAGATTCCCTTAGCTGTTCTTAGTTGACTTCCTTCTGAAACCTCTAGTTTAATCTTGATCTATAAACAAATAGCAGTTTCTATTGGCATTTTTTTTTGGCAAGCAGGAAAACACTGTATTCATCAGCTTAGACAAGCTTGTTCTTACTTCAGCACCTTGAACTGCTGCTTACACTATTCTTAGAGCTTCTTATAACTTAGATCTTTACATATTCCGGGTCAAATGTCAACCCCTCAGAGGCCTTCTCTAACTTGCTAATATGATTGCTCACCCCCAGCCTCCATGACTACTGCATAGAAAAATGCTGACAATATTTATTGGGGTCAGTGAACATGTCTTTCCTAAACAAAATCAATGAGTCAATGAATTACTCTTGGATTCTATAGAACACTTGAAGAATGGGAGTAACAATACACATTTTCAATTTAATACTTATCCATATATTTTCATGTTTTAAGTATTCTTTGGCTAAAAATTTTAGATAATATCTGGCTAATACTTTCCTATCACATATAAAGTTTATGAGTTCATACTGTTTTTTTACTTGAAAACAAGTGATTGTCGGCTTCCAAGGTATTTAGCCATTAATGATTTACTTCCTTGAAATTCAAAGTATGGTCCCCAAAATAATAGCATTAGGATTGCCTAGAAAATTATTAGAAATGCAAATTATTAGAACCATGGAAGCAGAAATTCTGAAGTTGGGGTCCATTACCTATATTTAACAGAACCTTCAGATGACTCTTTAGAGAACCACTGATTTACTTATTCAAAAGTCTAAATCAATTCTTCTAGCTATTTGAATTCATATGTAGGATTACCTTTTAATATACTTGGACTTTAGTGATTTTAGAACTTACTGATATAATTGTAGAAAATCAATCTTATGTCTTTCTGATTTATAATTCCATTCAGAGACTTGGCATCTTAGAACGATCCAAAAGCCCTACACCTAATTTCTCAGCCAAAAGTCAATGTAGACTTGGGTTCATTTCCTAATATGTGGATTCAGAGCTATTTCCCATTAAATTTCTTTGGTATGGGACAGGAAAAATGAATAGGAAATGAAAATAACCCAGCACCAATTTATCAACTTTGTTGTCATTTCTTAAATATCATTTTCACAAATATGTTATTACAGAGGTCTGGTAGAGGACAAAGGGGTGATTTGGGAAGCTCCAAAAAGACTCTTAAATGTCAGGAAAATATTTTGTTCCAGAATCATGACAGATTTATGCTGTGAATAAATGTTTGAAATTCAGATAAATTCATTTGTAGCCCAAAGATAATAAAATTATGAGAGGAACTTTATTGTTTTTACGCTATAACAAAATATGGGCCTGTTTAGAAAACGGAAAAAAAAGCAGCATATATTAGCAAGAGGCAGCAGCCAATGAATGAATACCCACCTGCCTTTTATCTCCACCTGTAGTGAACTTGTTTGTACTCTTGTTGCCCTACAAACAGAAATACGGTCTGCAATGCAATGATTACCTAACCTTTGCGAGCTACCCATGTTGTGAAAACATTTCTTCTCAGCGAAATTCAAAGCATAAAGGAGATAGTTACTCATACACTGAAGCACATCTTCTTAATTCAAATGGAAATTCGTGGCTCTTCAATACAGAGAACAGTTTTTACTTCATATATTTTGTGTATCTTCATCTTCTAATTATAACGGTAAAATGAAAAATCAAAGTAGATATGATTGGAATCATCTGGAAATAAAATAGAGAACCATTATACATATAAAATAATGATTAATAAGGACTTTGTTTTGAATATATATACACACATGTGTTTTGAATATATATATGTATATATATACAAACATATAAACATGTAAATATGTCATATTTTAAAAATAATAAATTTAATATTCCCATTATGGTAGAGAAACAGTCTTTATGACAAAAATTGAATTCAAAACAAGGGATTTTTCTAATTTATTTTATTTGGACATTTTGTTTTAATATTTTTTTGGCTGAAAAAAAAACAAATCTCACAAAGATACATGATTCCCTAATGGAAGAATTTCAACATATGCAGCATTTATTAAGTCACAGTCATAGAAATTACTTTTCGGTTTCATAGGGCAAATATCCAATAGAATATTGAATATGTCTTCACACTCAAAAAAGTATCAAAGCTAAAACTCTCACATAATTAATATGAAGGAATTTTTTTCACAACTATGTTCAGTGTTTTCATCTGATGTTAGCTATAATTATTATCTTGATTACCATATGCGTTGCATGATGCATCAGAACATAAAAAAATATTTCCATAGAAATGAATATCTTTTTAATTGTAAGATTATATACTCAAGTTATTAATTAATTGATCACAGCATAGGTAAAACTGTGTTGTATTGTCCATATAGCAAAAACATACATGAGCATTTAAAAACAAAACTTATTCACCTTGTGTTTTGGAAAATACATATTTTTCTTTGTAATTACAAGTTTTACATATGTGCCTATCAGATGGATGTATGTATGGGGAGTGGTTACAAGGGCAATGATGAATGTTAAAAACATAGCCTACATGTTTTACTAATGTGAAAAATACAGCTATGACCATGAAAAAGTAGTAGAGTAGGATATGTCATTGCTAATAGTTTGGTGTGTGTGTTTGTGTGTTTTGCCATATAGTAATTCCTAATGATGGAAGCTTCTATTAGGGAAAATAAAGTGGTATTTTTGATTTTTGTATGTAGTGTTGTTTGGCCAGGTTTTTAATGTACTCTTGATATGCACCATTATTCAATTAGCATAATTTCAGTCGTCCCTAGGGGCCTATTCTTGGCTTAACTCCTGCAGGAAGGTGGGATGGCTTTAATTTTAAGAATTCATTATAACAGCTGGATTTTTATAAATGCTTGTCAACACCACCCAATCCTGTATCTGTAGGAATATATATCCAAAGTTATAACTAATGATATTATTGACTAACAAGATAATGTCATATTTGCTGCTGCCCAAAGTCTATGCAAGGCCAGTAAAAAGCCAGTTCATCCATTCCTTTGGTTCATGGTCTCAAAGTAATTATTAGCTGATGAATGCCTCCTTCAAAAAAATCTTGTGAAAAACTAAATTTACAAAATCAAACAATATATAACTTCTCTGTGAGCTATGGGTAAGCTGGAAATCCTCAATATCACTAGGGATTCTCTAGGACAACCTCAGGTCTCTGAGGAGTAACATCTGATGCCCTGTGATACATCACCAGGGAAGCCTTCCTGTCAGAGAGCAATATTTCTCGATGGTAAATTATGGGCTCCGTGTAGTTCTATGCTTTAAAATGTTGCCAAAGTCTGTGCTAAAGAAATTTTATTCAGCTTAATAGAGAACTATGTATATATACACACACACACATATTTGTATATATTCAAATAAATTGCTTTCTTATGCCTCTTTTAGAGAATATCATTGGTATATTTTGTCATCTAGTAAAGAATGCAAAGATACATAATTAAATCTAGAGTAGAAATTCAGTAAATATTTATTTGTATTATTAAAGAATGGGTAGTTGGGTGTCAACTAGTTTTCAGGATACTTGAATTCTGAATGTTCAAGTGCCAAATGTGTTTATTATAAAAGAAAATTTATCTTTTAAATGAGACATTAAAATATAATCATTGTTATTTTCCAGTTACAAGTAAAATGGCAATAATTATAGGTTATTTATTTCATCTTTCTTGATGCTTAAGAGTCACCATTATGAGAATGCATCATTACCATAGCAAAATTATGTAGTTTTTCTCAACTTGTTTGTTAGCTGGCACTTCCATTTTTAGTATGCTCTTCTCTGACTCATCCCTAATTCTAGTGATTATTTCTAATCATCTGTAAATCAAGTGCCCAGAACAGCTGATTGAATGATGGTCTAAGAAACAGTCCTAAGTAGGACTGCCTTATAGGGAAATGATCAATATACCTTAAAATTTCATAATTTTATTTTATTCACAGGATTTTTTTCCTCATCAATACACTGATGATATCATTAATTTTCTTTTCTCAATATCACTAATATCTACTAAAGAAGTAATTCTCAGAAGTATTCAAAGTTAGCAGTGTACTATGTCGTTCTGTGTAACTGTCTTTCTGTAGTGGATCTCGTTTCAGTGTTTGATGTACAAAAGCTAAAGTCTAGCTATAGGCAACCCAGATGAAGAACAAAATAGCACCCATTTTTGCTGCTAATTTTGATATTATTCTAATGAGTATCATGTAATAGACAAAAAGTTTCTGTAAGTCTTTAATTCAGGTATTTGGGAAATTTTTCCCAGACTTATCTTTAAAATGTTCTCTGTTCTATATTTTGCTTATAGTGACTAGTGATTATCAGTATTTTTGGTTGCAAAAAGGGTATAAATACAAACCTTAGAAATATTCACACAGCTTCATAGGGTAAATATTCAATAGAATATTAAATGTGTCTTCATACTCAAAAAAGTATCAAAACTAAAATTCTGAAAAATTAATATGTAGGAAATTTTTTTCACAACAATGCTCAATGTTTTCTTGATGTTTTTCAAACTTAAAAAAATTGAATTTTAAGGAAACATCTCCTAATTTAACCTTTTATAGAGACATAGAGCAAATGATATAATTTTTCCTTTTTCACAAAGGATTGATTTGGAGAAGGAGGCTGTCATTTTTAAAATATCTTGCTTTTCTTTGGGGGAGACATCTAAAAATTAACTTAAAATTATATTCCTGGGCAGCATTTCCACAGAAATTTTTTTATTCAGAATTTTAAGTTTTAGGTATTCAAATGCCATTCTATCTTGACTTTTTGACTAATTTAAACTTTTCTTGTTTTAATTTTCTCATATTTTCTGCAAAATGTGGGGAATTAAATTGAATTAGTACATATGCTTTCTGCCTAACATATAATAAATTTTCAGTAAAGACTTTTTAGGAGTTCCCTTGTGGCTCAGGGGTTAAATATCTGGCACTGTCACTGCTGCAACTTGGGTCACTGCTGTGGTCAAAAAGGAAAAGAAAAGATTTTTTTACCTCTTTGCCCACTCTAAGTTCCATAATTATGATTAGAATAGTAATCAGATATGATGGTACTGAATTCATCGTCCTCATACATGGTGCTGAATGAGGAAAGGGACATAATTAAGTATAAAATCCCTACAAAGATATAAAATGCAAACTATATTTTTTTCTATATATTGTTGATACATATACAGACTTAAGACCAGGAACTGGTGAAAACCATCATTCTTAGCAGATTATCTCTGTTTTGGTTCAATATTGCTTCTTTGATATTTCTGGTTCTAATAACCTTGTTTTGTGCCCCAAACATTCTGTCCTTTCTTTGAGCTTTGACTTTATCAGGTCATATTACTATCAGGAATTATTTTACTTTTAACCCAAAATTTAAACTAAAAAGAAAAAGAGACCTAAGTTTTGCTTTTGTTTCACTGTGCTCTGCAATCACTAAGTTATTATAGTCTACTACATACCTTATTTTCATGTTTTCACAGTCACGTAACTTTCTTTTTTCTAGTCTGAGTTCTCTGTGACCTTCCTTCCCATGTTATGTTCTGTCCTTATATTATTTGCCACACTGATGCAAAGTAAGCAATTACGTTCTCTTCATTTCATTGAACTGGTAAAGATTTACTGTTACACATGGATTTATAAGATGCAGCTTCTGGTATCTAAAAAATATCTAATAAAGAGTTTGTTTGAACCCAAAACAATGATTTCCTAATCTCCCCATCCCCAGAAAATGAAAAGAAGGGGAAAAAAATTAAATGAAAGTGGCAAAAGAAACAAAAACAGAGAAGAAAAGTAGAAAGTTGCCTTTCATTGCAACTCTAAATTTTGAAAGGTCTGAGAACCACCACTGGTTTCCAGCATCCTTATTAGACTGTTATATGTCTTGGGCTCTAAATGGACAGCTCTTCAAAGACACACATCCTGCCCAGCTTCCTTTCTTTTCTTTTCATTTTTTCCTTTGACAGACATTTCCTTATAGTTGTCTGCCAGTATATTTTTATCTCATTGATACC
Organism: Catagonus wagneri; assembly: GCA_004024745.2. Classification (NCBI taxonomy): domain Eukaryota; kingdom Metazoa; phylum Chordata; class Mammalia; order Artiodactyla; family Tayassuidae; genus Catagonus; species Catagonus wagneri. The sequence goes on along the minus strand of PVHT020000886.1, from coordinate 3,630,693 downwards.
TGCCAGATTAGCTTTGACAAGAAACACTGTTGATATTTTGAATGAATTATTGCTATCAGAACTGAGTAGTGTGTGTATGTGTGTGTGTGTGTGTGTGTGTGGAGAGAGAGACTGAGTGCTATATTTATGTGTGTGTTTATGTATAGTGAATGCTGTGTAATCTTTCAAGGTATTAAAATAGTGAAAAAACAATATTTTTATCACCCTCTTTTATTTCACGACAGTCACTTCAGCTCTATAGTCACTTCACCTTTTAAATTATTTAATTAAATATTTTATTTGAAGAAAATCCAACTACCCAAATCCTTAGCAATTAAATCCCTACATTTATATAAAACCAGATTTTAAGCATTCATGAAAGTTTTAAATTTAGTAACATTTTACTTTTAAAACATAATTACATTTCTTGATTCACTTCTAAAATATTATAAGATTTATAAAAAACACAGAATAAAATTTTTAGGAATTTTTTTAGGTAAAAAGTTGTTTTGAATACTCAAAGTAGCTCTTTACCTAAGTCCCATTCAATCTGTTTACCTATCTATATCTATATTTATCTATTTATTCATCCTTCTGCAATGAAGTGAATGCTTGTATACAACACCCACCCCCCCAATTCATAAATTGAGACTCAAATCACAATGTGATGGTGTTTGGAAGTTGGGCCTTTTGGAGATGCTTATGTCATGAGAGTTGTGACCATAAGAAGAGGCCAGAGAGCTAGCAGGCTTTCTTTCTATCACATGAAGTTATAACAAAAAGCCTGCAGTTTACAACCCAGAAAAGAGTTCTCACCAGAACTCAACCGTGCTGGCATCTTGATCTAAGACTTCCAACCTCCAGATATGTGAGAAATAAAATTCTATTTTCAGTCACTCAGTCTATGGCATTCTGTTACAGTAGCCAAAACTGATACTATCTACCTTCCAACTATGGAATAGAAAATAGCCTAAATTACAAATTTAGTTAAGAACTACTTAAAGTTAGTAACATAACAATTTGGAATAATTTTCTATCATCTTCTTTTGGTCTTTGTGCTTTTAAGTAAAAATTGTTAACATTTACTTTCATAAAAATACTGTTAATATACTGAGAAAGATAATGAGGCCATAAAAAACAAAATTTTTAAATGTTCATGTGAGTGTGAAAATGTAATAGTTAAACTGTCTTGAAGATAGTGTGCCAGGTAGTGATCTACTCAGTAAATTTTCACAGTAGAAATAAGTTCCGAACAGTATTTTGAAACAACTGTGTAATATATATACATATATTCAGGGAAATGTGGCTATAAAGGAATTAGAGATCACGAGAGATCTTTACATGTTATACTACACAGTTGCACTTTAGTTCAACTAAATCCTTTAGTTGATGGGAAATTGTAAACTAAATAAGTAAATAAACTGGACAATGCCGTGAGAGGAATTATACTTAGAAAAGCTATTTTTGGACAATTTCAAAGATAATTAATGGGTCAGGCAAGGAGAGGTCAGAGTAAGATGAAAAATACTGTGTTTCTATCATTTAAAAGGAAATAAGAACTGAGGAGAGATGGAAGAGATTTACACTCACTAGCAGTTGTTCAGTGACTTCCATAACTTTCCATTTTATATTTTGTAAGCTGGAATGTAAATTATTGTCATAATACAATAAATCATTAAATTTTATTTTAGTAAAGGTGGTAAAGTTATGTCTTGGTTAATGTAATAGATTCAATCATATTATAAATATTTATTACATATAAAGCAACATGATTTCAGTAAAACAGCTGAAATAGTTGTCCCAATATGTCTTTTTCTGTCCTTTTTTCCCCAGTTTTATGAGACTTCCATTCAGTTATTATTCAGTTATCAATCTTGTTACCTTGTGTTAAGAGCAGAAATATTTAGAAATTATTGCCTAACAAAGAACTTATTGCCTAACAAAGTGTTGGGACTGTGCCCAATTAACTAAAATTTAAATGTTAAAGTAAAATGCTGTTTATTAATATTGGTCTCTCTTCATTCGCTCCTTTTTAATAAAATGGTAAAAAAAATCATTAAAATAACTATAAGTTCAAATGAAGCTCAAATTTTTTTTTCTTTAAGGTAAAATCTTCTATAAGGTAAAATGATTTCAAAATACTAGGCTTATTCATGATAACATTTGTAATAAAAGCATAAGAATTTAAATTCTAGAACAGCCTAATATAGTTGATAGTAAATAAGTAAATTTCTATAACAATTTTGTCTCAAAAACAGAGCATTAAGCTGTATCCTATGTTACTTATGTTACTTAGATAATGTGAGAGTCCTTCAGGTCACTCTAATCTTTTATCATTAGACGAAAACATGGCAGAGTTCCTGAAAAAACTCCTGAGTGTTACTGGCAGCAGATGATAATCTTACTTTCCTTAGAAAACAACCCTAAATGAAATGCTTGAGGCTGTTTCTGGCTTAGATCTGAGAATAAAGAAAGAGGTAAATGTTGGATTTCCAAGGCCTCTTCAAGGAGATGAAGCTCAGTTCTTTGTGCTGAGATAAGAATTATCAGACCCATATCATTCCACCTGTCTCACTGTAATTGTTACAAAGTTCCTGAGCCCCCTCTTTCCCCTTGATCAACCTAGACTATTCCTTCCTTCTCCCTAGTAGGAAATGTGGCCCAATCCTTACTCCGCCCCTATAGAGGCCTTATATGCTCCCAACTAAGTAGCAAGTTTATCAGAAACCCCTTCTTTCCCAACCAATCAGCAAGTTAGCAGGTGTATAAGACCTCTCCTCTCCTTTGTCTCTGGGCTATAAAAACAAACAGGACCATGCACTCATCTCTCCCTGATTATCAGGAAGTTGTCCTGCTGTGTTAGCAGTGTATCTCTTATCTCAATAAACTTATCTTTCTTTTCACCCAAAAGAAAGTCTAGAAATTCTTTTTCCAACCCATGAACAGACCACAACAAAATACAAAAATGAAATAAACACAGATCACTAAACTATTATTAAAAGGTAGACTTCTACTTGATCTCTGAGGGCAAGGACCTGGTTTACTGTGTCTGCATCACCCATCTGACAGATTGGAATTTGTGAAATTTTAAACACATCTTGTATTTCAAGAACTTTATGGCATTAAATGTTGTATTTTAATTGTTACCAAAATATCCAATATGTTTTTTAATGTTTTATACTAAAATTATGATTTGATTGTATTTTCAAATGGTTCAAAATGGTTGACATTTTTTTCTGATACCCTTATGATTTACTCTATGTATTGGCCTTGTGGAAACACTCCCTGCAACAAGCATATGAAGATGAGGGTTAGAGTTGACATAAACATTTGCAAATGTATATGTTCAATTCAAATATATATTCCAAACTAAGTTACATAAAAAGCTTACTTGAAGTATACACTTTTGCCTGTGATAATAAAGAAGAGGAAGTTGCACAGAATAATTTATGTCTCTCTGCATCCTGACCATCTTTACTGCTATTCTTCTTTCTATACTTAGAATCAAACTTGATCTCTCCAGAGACAGTCTTAGCAACAGCATATTACACTAATTAAAAATACAAGCTCTGAAGCCAAACTATTCTGTTCAAATTCCAGATTCCTACTTATTTGTTGTTTGTGCTTGGTCAAGCTTCTTAACCTCTTTGAGACCTTGGGTTCCCCCTATGAGTTATGGTTAAAATATGGCTGATCTCATAGAATGCTTTTGAGAATTAAAAGTTTCTAGGACAGTGCCTCAGTAAGGTTCTAAGTCTGTGTGCTAATAATAATAAGACTTAGAGCACCCCTGCATTATGGGTTTTACATTTTGAAAAAATTTGTTAGAGGTAAGCTGTCACAAATGTATTTTTAAGAGAGAGAAATAAATCTGTAGCACTGGCAAAGATTGAAAGTAGACAAATGAAATTTAATAAAACAAAAATTCCTGTATTGTTAGCATAGTTTCCCCTCTAATGTTTAGCATTTCATTTAAAATAGCTAAATCTGATTCTTCAGGTTATGAAATAATAACCAACTATGGCTTTGCTTCAGTTTTGAAAGATGCCACAGTGAGTTATATTTTTAAAGAGAGATTCCATGTTCAGCAATTGACACAACTTTTAGGAGATTTTAAAGCCAGAAATAAATAACATATATTACTTAACATATTAAAATTGAAATGAGTATCAGATAAGTTTTCCTCAGTTTGCTTTTGTTTAAAAAATAAGTTTATATGACTCACATAAACCTTTAAAAAGTTCTTAATGAAAGGACCAGACTGAAGTAACTGACAGTTAAGAACATATTGGTTGTAGAAAAACTGTGAATTCTTCTTTAACCTCTGTTAAGTGTTTTTTTCCCCACAGTCTCCCCCACACACCCTATTATGTGAAAGAGGTAATTTAAGTATCCAGCATTATGGTTTATCGTGTGGATTACTGAGATTAACTGTGCATCTCCAAGTAACATATAGCTATTATGGAAAGCCACTGTGAACAGAAGATCCATTAAAGAGCACAGCTCTGCCCTCTATCCGGACTTTAATACTGAGAAATATATAGCAGTTGAGATGGAAATATGCAAATAGAAAATCAACCCAAGGTCAGAGTGAGGAAAGCAAAATGACATTTTTGTTGGTTTCAAAATGAAAAATCCATCTCCACTGCATGCTAAACTTAAAAGTTAAAGAAAGTCAGTGGAAGAACATTTAGATATTTTACCTCCTCCATGCTTCTTTAGCTGGAAAATAATCCAGTGATTTCTGCCACTACAGAGGAAACATATAATTATTTATACTATATATTATTCCTCCAAGATAACTAACTACACTTTTATTGCTTAAGATATTTTTCCCTTGTAGCTACTCTAATGAGAGAAAATACATGTAGGTGATAGACCACTACTCTAGAAGTTATCCAAGGTCTCTGTTCTACTTATGCTTTTATTACTGATCGGGTGACCTTGAGAAAGAATATTTTTCTATACTTCTATTTATTTTAAATATGTATAATAATTATAATTATGTATTCCATTTTTCTGGAGGGATTAAAAAGATTATTAACTGACTAGTAGATTTATTTAGGTAAATAAATTTTATATTCATACTTTTCTTGTATCTTTCTCTTTTGTGGTCTCCTCAGGTACAGAAGGGTCATCTAATGATAAACTTCAGTATATGACACACTGTTTTCATACCTCACCCCTTTTCCTATATATTTTTCCTCCTCCTTCCTTCTCCTTCTATGCTCTTTTTAAATGAGTTTGTTATATGCAATTTGATGGCCATAATCCATATAAAAATATATACCATTGTATATGCTTAATTTATATAGCTATAACTCATTCCTTTTTTCACTCAACTCTATGCTTAAAATACTACTGATTCTAATCCAGTGCTTCTAAAGAGTGCACAGAATTGCACTACACATACTCACTACAATTTATTTATTTATTTATTATGCTAATATTGCTTCCAGCTACCTTGGATTACCTCCAATTCTCTATTACTGAAAACAGTGCTAAAATAAAGCATCCTGCCTTTTTTTTTTAACTTAATGGATTTTATTTCAGTTATACGTGTACATAAATTATCACAAGTCAATTTGATAGATTTTGTGTCCCAAACACACAGTGCATCCCCCCACCCCCCAGATTGTCTTGTTTGAAAAAAAAGGTTGTCAAAAGTCTGTGTGTCTCTTTTACAAAGAAGTCATTCTGTCCTTTTAGTTTCCACATGTAAGCAGTAGCATTGGGTGGTGCTGTCTAATTGTACAACTGGTTTCACTTCGCATGATAATTTCTAGGTCCATCCATGTTGCTATAAATGTTGGTAATTCGTTCCTTTTAATGGCTGAGTAATATTCCATTGTGTGTATGTACCATATCTTCCCTATCCACTCCTCTGTCGATGGGCATTTAGGTTGTTTCCATGACCTGGCTATTGCATAGAGTGCTGCAATGAACACTGGAGTA
>PVHT020000886.1:3579127-3617870 GCA_004024745.2 Catagonus wagneri | reverse complement strand
AGGGGTGGGAGGGAATGGGGATAACTAGTGCTTTAATGATGGAATAGCAAGGAGCTCCAACTGTATTGCACGGGGAACTATATCTAATTACATGTGACAAATCCATATATGTACATGTAATTGGGTCACCACATGGTGCAGTTGGAAAATCTGACAGAAATCTGTAAACCAGCTATAAAGCAAAAAATAAAAAATTAATTATAAAAAAAATGCCTATTTCAGAACATTCAATACACTATTTTTAGTCCCATTAGCAGGCACATCCTCTTCTGTACTTTTTCAAGGTTATTTAAGTTATTCTGAGTCCTTTGCATTTAATAATGTCATTTTAAGTATCAATTTGAAATTTTCTGTAAACAAAAAAGCAACTAGATATTTATAAGGGTTACACTGAATCTGTAAATTCTCTTATTTTTAGATTGTTCATTGCTAGTATACAGAAACATAATTTATTGTTTGCATATTGATCTTGTAACTTGTATCTTGCAACATATCTAAACTGGTTTATCAGTTCTAATTATTCTTCAGTCAATTTGTTAGCATTTTCTACATACAAGGTTATGTTGTCTGTCAAAAGAGATCATTTTAATTTTTCTTTACAAACTGTATGACACATTTCTCCTTCTTGCCTAATTTTCCTACCTAGAAGCTCCAGTACAGTGTTGAATAGAAGTAGTGAGAACAAACATCCTAGTTTTCTTCCTGATCTTAGATAGTAGCATTTATTCTTTTACCATTAAGTTCGCTGTTTAACTGGATTTTTCATAGGTTTTGTTTATCTATGAAAGCTGAGGAAGTTTCCTTTTATTCCTACTGCCTTGAATACTTCTATCATGAAAGGATGTTGGAATTAAATTCTTCTTCTGCATCTATTCAGAGGAACATGTGGGTTTTCTCCTTTATTATTACATTAATTGAATTCTGTATGTTATAGCTCTTTTGCGTTGCAGTATAAGTCATATATTTTTTTTTTTTTTGCTTTTTTGGGCCACAGGTATGTCATATGGCATATGGAAGTTCCAAGGCTAAAGTTGAATTGGAGCTGGCCTGCACCGTAACCACAGCAATGAAGGATCTGAGCCATGTCTGTGACTTACACCACAGCTCATAGCAATGCTGGATCATTAACCCACTGAGAAGGCCAGGGATCGAACCCGCATCCTCATGGACACTAGTTGGGTTCATTACTGCTGAGCAGCAATGGGAACTCCCAATGTATAATTGTTCTCATTTTTATTTAATTTTTATTATTATTTTTAATGATTATTATTTTTCCATTGCAGTTGGTTTATAGTGTTCTGTCAGTTTCTACTGTACAGCAAGTTGACCTAGTCACACATATACTTTCTTTTTCTCATTTTATCCTCTATCATGTTCCATCACAAGTGACTAAATACAGTTCCCTGTGCTATACAGCAGGATCTCATTGTTTACCCACTCCAACCGCAATAGTTTGCATCAATTAACTCTAGTCTCCTAGTCCATCCCACTCCCTCCTCCTCCCTCTTGGCAAACACAAGTCTGTTCTCCAAGTCCATGAGTTTCTTTTCTGTGGAAAGGTTCATTTGTACCATACATTAGACTGCAGATATAAGTGATATCATACCGTATTTGTATTTCTCTTCCTGACTTACTTCACTTAGTATGAGAGTCTCTAGTTCCATCTATGTTGTTGCAAATGGCATTATTTTATTATTATTTTTTTGATAGGCTAGATAGACTTATTAAGATAGGATGCTTGTGAGAGATGCAAGTGGGCAGACATGGAAGCTCTGCCTCCTTTTTATGGCTAATATTCCATTGTATGTATATATACCACTTCTTAATCTATTCATCTGTCAATGGACATTTAGGTTGTTTCCATGTCTTGGCTATCGTGAATAGTGCTGCAATGAATATACGGGTGTAAGGATCTTTTTCAAGGAAAGTTTTGTCCAGATACATGCCCAAGTGTGGGACTGCTGGGTCATATGGTAGTTCTATGTTTAGTTTTCTGAGGTACCTCCAGACTGTTTTCTATAGTGGTTGTACCAATTTACGTTCCCACCAATAGTGCAGGAGGGTTCCCTTTTCTCCACACCCTCTCCATCACTTGTAACTTGTGGACTTGTTAATGATGGCCATTCTGACTGGTATGAGATGGTACCTTATAGTAGTTTTGATTTGCATTTCTCTAATAATTAGTGATGTTGAGCAGTTTTTCATGTGCTTGTTGGGTCACCTGTATATCATCTTTGAAGAAATGTCTATTCAGGTCTTTTGCCCATTTTTCAATTGGGTTGTTTTCTTTCTTTCTTTCTTTCTTTTTTTTTCTTTTTGCTGTTGAGTTGTATAAGTCAATTGTATATTTTAGAGATTAAGCCCTTGTCAATGGCATCATTTGAACCAATTTTCTCCCATTCCTTAGGATGTCTTTTTGTTTTTTAGTGGTTTCCTTTTCTGTGCAAAACTTGTCAGTTTTATTAGGTCCCATTGGTTTATTTTTGCTTTTATTTCTGTTGCTTTGGGAGTCTGAATTAAGAAAACATTTGTACAGTGGATGTCAGAGAATATTTTGCCTATGTTCTCTCCTAGGGCTTTGATGATGTCTTGTCTTATGTTTAAGTCTTTAATCCATTTTGAGTTTATTTTTGTGTATGGTATGAGAGTGTGTTCCAGTTTCACTGATTTACATGCAACTGTCCAGTTTTCCCAGCACCAATTGATGAAAAGAATGTCTTTTTCCCATTTTATATTCATGCCTCCTTTGTCAAAGATTAATTAACCATAAGTGTCTGGGTTTATTTTTGGGTTCTCTGCTCTATTCCATTGGTCTGAATGTCTGTTTTGGTACCAGTACCACACTGTCTTGATTGCCATGGCTTTGTAATATTGCCTGAAGTATGGGAGAGTTATGCCTCCTGCCTAGTTTTTGTTCCTCATGATTGCTTTGGAAATTCTGGGACTTCTACTGTTCCATACAAATTTTTGGATTATTTATTCTAGTTCTTTGAAAAAATATCAGGGGTAATTTGACTGGAATTGTATCAAATTTGTAGATTGCTTTGGATAGTGTGGCATTTTTAGATATTAATTCTTCCAACCAAGGAGCATGGAATATCTTTCCATTTCTTTGAATCCTCTTTAATTTCCTTGATTGATATTTTATTGTTTACAGCATATAAGTCTTTCCCTCCCTTGATCAGGTTTATTTCTAGGTATGTCATTTTTGGGGGTGTGATTTTAAATGATACTATATTTTTACATTCCTTTTCTAATATTTCATTGTATACTGTTTTCTGAATATTAATCATGTATTCTGCTACTTTGCTGAATGCGTTGATCAGCTGGAGTAGTTTTTGTGTGGAGTCATTAGGGTTTTCTGTATATAGTATCATGCCATCTCTATCCAGTGACAATTTTACCTCTTCTCTTCCAATTCGGATACCTTTATTTCTTTTATTTGCCTGATTGCTGTGGCTAGGACTTCTAATACTATGTTGAATAACAGTGGTGAGAGTGGGCATCCTTGTCTTGTTCCAGATTTTAGAGGGAAGGGTTTTAGCTTTTCTGCATTGAATATTATTATTGGTTGTGGATTTGTCATAAATGGCTTTTATTATGTTAAGGTATGTTCCCTCTAAACCAACTTTGGTACAAGTTTTTATCATAAATAGATGTTAGACTCTGTCAAATGCTTTCTCTGCTTCTGTTGAGATTAACCATGTGGTTTTTGGCTTTTCTTTTGTTTATGGGGTGTATGACGTTCATCAATTTGTATATGTTGAACCATTCTTGTGTACCTGGGATGAATCTTTGGTAGTAGTGTATGATCTTTTTTATATGTTGTTGGATTTGGTTGGTTAAAATTTTGTTGAGAATTTTTCTGCCTATATTCATCAAAAGTATTGTCCTAAAATTTTCTTTTTTGGTAGTATCTTTGTCTGATTTTGTTCTTAGGGTGACGGTGGCTTCATAGAATGTCTTTGGCTTCATTCTTCTTCAACCTGTTGGAAAAGTTTAAGAAAGATAGATATAAAATCTTCTTTGAATGTTTGGTAGAATTCACCTGTTAAGTCATCTGGTCCTGGACTTTTGATTGTAGGAGTGTTTTTATTACATATTCAATTTAATTTCTAGTAACCAGTCTGTTCCATTGATATGTTTCCTCTTGATTCAGTTTTGGTGGGCTATATGTCTAGAAAGTTGTCCATTTCTTCTAGGCTGTCAAATTTTTTTGCTTATAATTGTTCATAGTATTCTGTCTTTTTTTTTTTTCTCCAATATTCATTGAAAGTTCTCCTTTTTCATTTCTTATTTTGTTAATTCTTTGTCTCCCCCTTTTGGTGAATCTGGCCAGAGGTTTGTCACTTTTGTTTACCTGTTCAAATAACCAGCTCCGGTTTTACTGATTTTGTCTGTTTTATTTAATCTGTTTTACTGATTTCCTCTCTGATCTTCATGATTTCCTTCCTTCTTCTGACTATATATTTTTTTGTTCTTCTTTTTCTAATTCATTTAGGTGGTGGGTTAAGTTGTTGATTTGAAATGTTTCGCCTTTATTGAGGAAGGCCTGTATCACTATGAACTTCCCTCTAAGCACTGCTTTTGTGGCATCGCATAGATTTTGAATTGTTGTGTCTTCATTATCATTTGTCTTGAGACATTTTTTAATTTCCTTTTTGATTTCCTCATTGACCCACTTTTTTTTTAATATCATCATGTTGTTTAATCTCCATGTTGTCTGTTTTTTATCATTTATTTTCCTGTGGTTGATTTCTAGTTTCATGGCATTGTGGTCAGAGAAGATACTTGAAATAATTTCTATACTCTTAGATTTGTTAAGGTTAGTTTTGTGGTCTGGTATGTGATCAGTCCTTCAGAATGTTCCGCATTCACTTGAAAAGAATGTATACTCTGATTTTTTTGGATGTAATGTCTTGAAAATGTCAATGATGTCTTCCTTTTCTACTGTGTCATTTAGGATCTGTGTTGCCTTATTGATTTTCTGTCTAGAGGATCTGTCCATTTATGTGAGTGGGGTGTTAAAGTTTCCTACTATTATTATATTCCCATCATTTTCTCCTTTTAGGTCTGTTAGTATTTGTGGTAGGTATCTGGGTGCTCCTATATTAGTGGTATATATATTGATGATTATAATATTCTCTTCCTGAAGGGATCCTTTAACCATTAAATAGTGTCCTTCTTTGTCTTTCTTTATGACCTTCATTTTAAAGTCTATTTTATCTGATACATATACTGCAACTCCTGCTTTCCTGTATTCTCCATTGCCATGAAATATCTCCTCACTTTCAATCTATATGTGTCCTTTGCCCTATGGTGAGTCTCTTGTAGACAGCCTATTGTAGGCTCTTGATTTTTTTTATCCAATCTGCCACTCTGTGTCTTTTGATTGGAGCATTCAGTCCTTTGAAATTTAAGGTAATTATTGATAAATACATATTTACTGCCATTTTAAACCTGTTTTCCAATTGGTTCTATGCTTCCCCTTTGCTTCTTTCTTTTTTTTGGGGGGGTGGCTTGGCTGATTTCATTTTATCTTATGCTTGTGTTTTTTAGTTTTTGTAAATGTAATGTTTGGTTTTGATTTGTGGTTGCCTTATTTTTCAAGTATGTTAACCTCTCCCTATATCTGTTTGCTTTAGCCTGATAGTCACATAGGCTCAAACACATTCTAAAAAAAGATTCTAGATTTTATTACTTTCCTTCCCCACATTCTAAGATTATGAAATCCTTTTTCAACATCGTACTGTTTGTCCTTTTGATGTTCCTTGTATTTATCATCACTTTTACAACAGTTTTCTTTTCCTTTTAGATCTTTCTACTGGCTTATTTAAGTGATTGCTTTCCAGTTGTGATTTCCTCCATCCTATTTCTCTTACTTCTTTTTTATTTAGAGAGGTCCTTTTAGTATTTCTTTTAGAATGGGTTTAGTAGTGCTGTACTCTTCATTTTTATTTTTTGGAGAAATTCTTTATTTATCCTTCTATTTTAAATGATAATCTCTCTGGGTAGCATATTCTAGGCTGCAAAATTTTCCCTTTTAGAACTTTGAGTGTATCTTGCCACTCTCTTCCAGCCTATAGTGTTTCTGTAAAGAAATCAGCTGATAGCCTTATGGGGGTTCCCCTATAATTAATGCTTTGTGCGTCTCTTGCTGTCTTTAGAATCCTCTCTTTATCTTTAACTTTTGCCATTTTTATTATAGTATGTTTTGGTGTGGGCCTGTTTGCATTCAATTTGTTTGAGGCCCTCTGTGCTTCCTGTATCTTGATATCTGTTTTCTTCATATTTTGAAAGTTTTCAGACATAATTTCTTCAAATATGTTTTCAATACCCTTTTCTTTTTCTTCTCCTTCTGGGATTCCTCATATGCATAGATTGGGCTGCTTTATATTATCCCATGGATCTCATATTGCTTTCATGTTTTTTTCATTTTGTTTCCTGTCTGTTGCCCTGATTGGGAGATTTCCATTATTCTATCTTCCAAGTCACTAATTTGTTCCTCTGCATTATTCATTCTGCTCTTTAGTGGCTTTAACTCAATTTGTGTCTCTGCAAATGAACTTTCTAATTTTTCTTGGCACCTCCTTATATTTTCTAGTTCCTTTGTAAAGTAATCTGCATTACTGTTTATATTCACTCTTAATTCTTTGGTATTCAGCCTGAATTCCTTCAGTATTTTCACTGTCTCCCTTTTGAACTCAGTGTCTATTAGACTGCAGAGCTCTGTTTCATTGCTTACTGCTTTAGGTGAATTATCCTGTTCTTTTAACTGGGAATGGTTTGTGAGCGTCTTCCTTTCAGTTACATTTTTCTTTTTCTGTGAGTTTATGGAAACCAATTACTGTAGTCTTGGAGGGCTATTTCTATGCAACAGTGCCCCTTTGTATTTTGTGGGGGGTTACTATTTATTTTTGGCATGGGAGTTTGGATGTTTGCTGTGTCTTTCTTTGGTGTGAGCAGGCTGTTATCCCCCTGAGTGTGTTTCTAGGGAGAAGGAGGCAATGGACAGGACTAGTAGTCATTGCCTGGTTGCTGGGCTCCTGACAGTAGCAAGGGACCTACAGGAAGGTGGCCCTAGTTGTAGGGCCCTGGGAAGTGGTAATGACCCTCTGGCAGCTTTAGATGGTACCCAGAGCACTTGGCAGTGGCAGTGGCAGGGTGTGTGAGTTCCTAGGGGAGTGAGATCAACAACGGGTGATGTTTGGTCACAATTCCCTCCTCTGTGGTGCATTCTGAGATGATTGGGGCGGGTCACACCCACCTCTGGAGCCAGAGATAACTGCAGTGCTTTGCCCCTGCCACCTGAAGACCACACACATTTCACCCCATCTTGCTTAGGCCATGTAGGGGGTGCTACACAGGCTGCTCCTGTTGCAGGGTCCTGGGTAGGGTCAGTGATCAGGTATGTGTGGGTGCTGCCCAGCAGTGGCAACAGCAAGTGGGTGTGTTCCAAGGGGAGTGAGAGCAGCAACAGGTAGTACCCATTTGCAGTGCCTTCTTTTATGCTGATCTCTGAGGTGACTCGGGTCACAGGAGAACCTGTTCACAGACCAGACCCCTAGTGGTGGTAGGCCATACCCCTCTCTGGTTTCTGAGATGACCGCTGTGGTTTGTCCCTGCTGCCTATAGATCATATAAGAGGCACCACATCATGCTTAGCTCCTGCTGCCCTTTGTCCATGCAAGAGTTGCCTGGGCACCAGAGTGCAAACAAGGTGCTCCCTTGTTGAGGTCCCATCATCTTGGCCGATCTCCCTGTCAGATGGCTTCCCAGTGGGTGGGTTCCTTTTCCCCATTAAAAGCTTCCACTCAGGAGTGCTAATCCTTTCCTGATTCCTTTTTTCTCTCTCTCTCTCTCTCTCTTTTTTCTTCTGCCCAGTTATGTGGAGGGTTTCTTGATCTTTATGAAGATTTAACTGCCAGTGTTCAGTAGATGTTCTGTGTGAATCATTCTACATGTAGTTGTATTTTTTTGATGTGTTTGTGGGAGAAGGTGAGTGTGACATCTTACTCCTCCACTATGTTGATCCTATAATTGTTTTTATATGTTGCTCAATTTGACTTGTTAGTACTTTTTGACTTGTTAGTACTTTTTGACTTGTTAGTACTTTGACAGATTTTAGCACCTGTGTTAATAAAGGCTACTGGTGTGCAGTTTTCTTCTAAGTGTTTGTATAGTTGTGTTATCAGTGTAACATTGGCCTTAAAGAATCACTGCAGAAATATTGTCTTCTATTTTATGAAAAAATTTGTGAAAAATTGATATTAATTCTTCTTAGACTATTTCATAGATTCATTAGTGAAACCATCTTGGTCTGGGCTTTTTTAGGAGGGTTTTTTAAAAAAAACTAATTCAGGATTTTGTTTTACTTGTTTATTTAGATTTTCAGTTTCATCAATTTTGGTAGTTCGTGTTTATTGAGGAATTTGTCCATTAACCTAGATTATATAAATTTTGGTATATATTTATTCATAGTATTCTCCTATAATTATTGTTATTTATATGATATTTGTAACAATGCCACTTTTTAAATTTATAATTTGAGAATTTTTTTGGTGTGGTCACTCTAGCTAAAGTTTTGACACTTTTATTGATTATATTGAAGAATCAACTTTCACATTTGTTGATTTTTACTTTTGCTTTTCTATTTTATTTCCTTTCTTATCATTGTCATTTCCTTCCTTTTTCTGGCCTTGAGGTTAATTGTATCTTCTTTTTCTAGCTTCTTAAGGTTAATGGTTAAGGATTGCATTGTGATCTTTTTGCTTTTTTAATATAAGTATTTACAGCTACAGGTTTCTTTGTAAGAACTGTTTTATTAGCTATTTCCTATGCATTTTGGTATGTTCTATTTTCATTTACATTAATCTCACACTGTTTTCTAATTTCCCATATGATTTTTTTCCTTGAATCACTGGTTATTTAGAAATGTGTTATTTATTTTCTATATATTTGTAAATTTCCTCTTCTTATTGATTTTTAATTTAATTCTCTTCTGATTGAAGAACATATTTTATGTGATTACAATTACTATATATGTACCGAGGTGTATTTTGTTGCCTACCACAAGGTCTACTAGAAAAAACCTTGTCCACTTAAGAAGAATACGTATCCCACTCCTGTTAGGTGAAGTTTTCTATCATTGTCCCTTAAGTCTAGTTCATATGTAGTGTTGTTCAAACTTTCCATTTCCTTCTTCACTTTATGCTTATTTCTATTCATTTTTTAAATTTAAGTCACAGCTGTTACTGTTAAATTGTTATTTTTTCCCTTCAATTCTGTCAGTTTTTGCTTGATGACACTCTTTTGTGATGTACATATATAATTGTTGTACTTTCTTGATGAAGCTACATTTTATCATTTGAAAATTTTCTCCATTATGTCTTATAAAAATTTGTGTTTTAAAGTCTATTTGATATTTAAATAGCTACTTCAGCTCCCTTTTGTTTGCTGTCTTCATGGTGTATTAGTTAGGGTTATCCAGAGAAAACGTTTTCAGAGCCAATAGCAAATATGTATTGTGCATTGTATTATTGATTAATTCAAAGAATTGGATCACACAATTATGAAAGCTGGCAGATTCCAAGATCCATAGTGAGTTGGTTGGTAAGCTGCAGACCCAGGAGTGTTGATGGTTTAGTTCTAGTCTGAACTAAAGCCTTAAGAACTAGGAGAGCTCACAGTAAATTTCCAGTACCAAGGCTGGCTGCTTGATTCATAGGAAGAGCCAAAGTTTCAGTGGAGTCTAAAGGCAGGAAATAAAAGCTGATGTCTCAGTTCACAGGCCACTAAACAGGAAGGATTCTTTGCCTTAGGTTATGGTCAGCCTCTTTGCTCTACTCAGGCCTTTGAGTAATTGAATGAAGCCCATTCACATCAAGGAGGATAATCTGCTTTATTAAGTGTTCTGATTTAAATTTCATTCTTAATCAAAATAGTATCACAGAAACACCCAGTATAATTTTACATCAAATGTAGGTGTCACATGGCCTAGTCAGAGTGATACATAAAATTAACCATTACACAAGGTATATACTTTTCCATCTTTTCGTTTGCAAACTATTTGTAGTTTTGAATGTAAAGTGGGTCTCTTATAAACAGCATATAGTTGGATACTGGTTTGTTTGTCTCTTTAATACCATTTTTTCCATCTCTGCTTCTTGATTGGAGTGTTTAGCCAATTTACATTTAACGTACATTTAAGGAAGGGTTTATATCTGTCGTTTTGATATGTTTTTCTTTATGTTTTTTTTTGTTCTTCTATTAATCATTGCCTTCTTTGTGATTGATATTTTCTAGCATATATTTTATTTCCTCTTTTTTTTCCCAACTGTGTTCTTAATGATTTCCCTAGTGATTAGAATTAACATGTTCACTTAAAACAGTCTTGTTTGGATTGATGCCAACTTAATTTCAGTAGTATACAAAACTTTGTTTTCCCCTCCTAAGTGCTCTTATTGTCATATAGATTACATCTTTATACATCACAATCCATCAACATGGTTTTATAATACTTTTTGAGATTGTCTTTTATATTTGATATATTATATCTGATATTGATATTAAAACAAAATATATTTACCTTATTTTTAATTTACCTATATACTTATCTTTCCTAATATTTTTATTTCTTTACTGAGATTCAGTTACTGTATAGTATCTGTTCATTTCCTCGTGAGGGGCTTCCTTTAGTATTTCTTAAAAAGCAGGTCTGCTAACAAAAAATGCCTTCAGTTTTATTTCTTTTTTTACCTAAAATTTCTGAATTAGAACTTCTTATTTTACTGCTCTTTTGTCATTTAACTATTTTATGAAGTTCTGAAAGATATGAAATATCAGTTAGAAAATATTGCTATAGGTCAGTTTTAAATGTGAAATGTTCCACAGGTTAGAATGAAAAAAGTCATCTTTTTAAAGTCAGTGACCGTATTGAATTAAACCAAATTTAGCACGGGAAATTTTTTATATTTTATAAAATGTCTTTATATTACTTTAAGAATATTCCTGAGGGGAAACAGCACATGTGTATCAGTGGAAGATAGTATTAAAAGTATTGAAAGTTATAAAGTTATATAACTTTTCTTGTCATCTGACTGATAATATATTAACAAGTTTCACTTCAAGTTCAGATGACTCTTAAATTGTGAGAGGTTTCCACTACATTTAAGGATATCATTTTAGAAATTCTAAGTATGCCTGAAAGATTTCCTCATTTTATGATATTGTTAATATAGTAGTTATTAGATATCTTTTTTTTTGGAGGAGTATTTTCAGTTACTATATTCATCTTGATGTTATAAATATTTTAAATTAATTCTAAGTAAAAATAATGAGGAAATTTCAGTTAATTATTAAAAAAAGATAGAAGATAGCATGGAAGAACAAATATACAATTCTGGTTAAATGAGATACAGTTATTGGACTATGCAACTAACTCCAGGCATTTACTGAACTCCTATTGAAGTCTTAGAGATTTTTTTCCCTCAGTTTCCAGTGAGTAAAAATCTGGTTGTTATTTCAATTTGATATTAATTGGTGGTAATAAAGAAGAGATTGTGCCTAGTGGAGGAAGATCTCAGGAGAGAATGAGAGAAAGGAACCATGCAATAGCAGCTCTTAGAGCCTGCAAATGAACTGGTCCCAGGATGAAACAAGTAATTTTCTACAACAATTAGCCAAAAGGGATAACATCATGGGAAATAATGATCCTACCTGAGTTCTATCACTTATTAAAAGGTATGAAAAAATAACAAGATAACACAGGGTCTTAAACAAAGTATGTGGTTATGTTATCTTCCTAACAGAGATGAGCAAGCACTGTGTTCTCATCACAAACAAATAGTCATAGGGTCCCCAGAGCTTTTATCCTATAGATCAGGAAGTGTAAAAATCTTCTTGACAGAATATATGAATTATTTTTATTGGAAAATAACCATGACTCTGAATATAAAATCTAGCTTTTTAACCTAATCCTTTCTTTTTTGTATATAAGCAGCCTTAGCTTACGGATTTGATACTGATCACCCTTCTATTGAGATCATACACTATTTTGCATTAGAGACATTCTATTCTTTCTCCAACTACAGGAAAACTAGCCCCCAACACAAGGTCATTAGGCCAGCACTGAGATTACCCAGCCCCAACACTAATTTCTTCAAAAGGAGTAATGTACATAACAGAGCTAAATATGGTAAGAGCACAGTAGAAGACAGCAATGGCTTAATTTGGAGGGTATCAGTAGTAATGTGTGCATTGATCTGTATAAGGGGGGGAAGGATGTGGACAGATGGATGAAAGGAAATGGCATTTTAGCAAGTTTGACTGTTTGAAGAGTCTTCTAGATCTTGAAGTGCATAGCATTTAAAAACAACAAATCAACTATTGTACATGTGCCAGGGAGAACGTGCTCTGAGATCAAGTTAAAAATACATACAGTGCTAAGCTAAAAAAAAAACTCCACTATTTTAAAAATCAATAATAGAGGACTGTAAAGGTGGTTGAGCATCATTAAAATGATGAAATCTGCATTTTGGCAAAACAATCCTGGCACCAATGCAGAATATAGTTTTTAAAAGACAGAGCCCAATAGAGGCCATGGTGCCAGCCAACTGAGAGATGAAAGTATGTTGAGTAATGATGTGGAGTAGAATGAGAAAGGAGAAAATAATGGGAATATTTTGGAGATAGAATCAACATGATATGGTTTTAGATTAAAGATAAAAATAGGTATAACAGTGACACAGTTTTCTATAAATAATAAATGGGTCATACTTTCTCCTGAGCTATAATATTAAAGAACTGGAACATGTTTTGGGGGCTATGGTTAAAAATCATTTTGATGTGTTTAATATGAGAAATGTAAGGAATTGGCGTACATATGTACCTATAGGCAATTGCAAATTCATCTCTGAAGCTAATGTAGGAGAGAGGTCATCTAGAGTTATTAACCTGGACATGTACAGGGGAGTCATTTTCTCCACAGTACAGAATCAATTTATTGTACAAAAGCATATCTTTGTTATATTTTTTCATAATTTCTTTTTTATTGTGTTACCTCTTTAATGTCTAAATCATCAACCAATCATAATTAAGAAAGAGATGGAGTGCAAAGTGTCAAGTGCAGTTTTGATATTTCTTTTAAAAATAGATAATCACTATGGTAATATTTTTTTCTAGGCTGGTGAAGTTGAACAGTCAGCTTCACTCTGTTAAGTAGCATTGAAAAGAAAACTCTTCTATTTAACTTGTTACTAGTTACAATTAGATTAGATTAGCCTGAAGCTTCCTTAGTAAAAATTATGGTTGAAAAAGTATATCGACATTGCTATTTTTACCTAATATATATCTCTCTTTGAAAAAGAGATTTGCTAGTCATTTACTTTTCCAAATAATGCAGTTTGTGTGTTAAAAGCGTAGTAGTTGTACGTAGATAAACTTACATGTTTATAGATATACTTGTAGTAGTTACTAATCTTCTACCTAAACATTTCCCAGATTCAGGGGTTTGGGGCCACACTCATAGCAGTGTAAATTTGAAAATTATATTTGTGAATTAGAATATGGAAGACTGAATATATATATCCCCATATTCTTTCTGGAATATAGTCACTGCCTTATTCTAAATTACACTTCTTCTTTCAAGTAAATCTTTTATTCATTGTATTAAAAAAGAACCCATATATCAACTTTGAGGGCGTTATGGTAAACAGAATAAGTCAGACTAAGAAAAATATGATCTCCGTTGTATTTGTTAACTTAAAAAATGCTGAATTCATAGAAAAGAAGAGTAGAATGTTGGTTACTAAGGGCTGAGGCATGGGAAAATGGGGATATGTTGGCCAAAGGGCACAAAATTTCAGTTATAAGATGAATAAGTTTTGGGGATCCAAAACGTAGTGACTATACATGCAGCATAGTGACTATAGTTAGTGACATTGTGTTATGTTTTTGGAAGTTGCTAAGAGTAGATTTTAAATGTTTTCGCTGCACATAAAAAATTGTGATTACTTGAGGTGATGAATGTATCAACTAATTTTATTGTAATTATTTTGCAATATATATACATACATTTATATATATATCAGATCATAATGTTGTACATCTCAAGCTTACACAGTGTTGTACATGAAGTATGTCTCAATAAATCTGGAAAAAAATTAAAAAGGAACCTCCAAGTAAAAAATGCTCCTCACTGTCAATTCTATTCAATAACCTTTGATTTACTAAGACATATTGCCAGGAGAGCCCTTTCAAAACTTGTGAAGAAGAAAAAGGTTTATCTTTAAAATGTTTTAGTCAGACTTTTGGTGTGCAATCTTCTTCTAATTCCCAGTGTGGTTGTCTAGTGTCATTCATGGTGACACCCACTTAATAGATCTTATTCTTAGCTCCATTTCTCCATAAAATATATAGTTGTTCCTTATTTCCCATATCCTCAGGACCGTATGCAAGGTTTAAGTAGTTCTCTCAGTGACAGAGATGGCATACACAAACACACACACACACACACACACACACACACGTATTTTACATTTCTATACCCATCAAAATAATGATCACATATCAGGCACAATATATTTTATGTTGAATGAATAGGTGAAATAATGAATGTTAGATGTGAAAGGTCAGTTCTTTCTTCCTAAACATCCCTTTCTGTGTAAAGTCTGATCTTTCTATAGAGATGTCTACTCTGCTCAGGATTGGGTAAGTGCCTGTAAGAAAAAATACAATGTAAATAAGCACATTATTCATAGAGTTAACCAGAGTGGAAAAAAATACCTGAGCATAAAACATTACACACATCTGCAGGACATCTGGGACCCATAGAGACAAACCACATCAGAACTGAAACCTTTGATTAACAGATCTAACTCGGAGGGCCAATTCAAAATGAGGGGAAGAAAATTCTAAAATGAAAATATTACTGCTAATTAAACTATGACCGAATTTGTTTCTTAAAATTTCACTAATACAACTGGTTTTGATCAGTTGAATTGCTCTCTTGACTTAACACTGTTGGCAGTGAGTTCTACTTAACTACACTGGCGTATGTACAGGTTAAACTAGTATGTGAAGGAAAATTCCAAATTGGTCATTTAAATAGCAGTGATATTACTGTAAACTATAATTTTTTTTAAGCTAGAGAACTCTAGAAAGGTATTTATTGATAGGTGTCATTTTAAATTTAGGAAAAAAATGACAAAAACATTTTAATGTGTTCCCCTACTTTCTAGAGCCTTAGGGGTAATTTTGGTTCTAGCAGGACCCATGTAGGAAAAGAAGGAATTTCAAATCAAATGTTGATCCCAAGTAACAGTTGTAGTTTTCTTAATTATATTTGAATGGTTTGAATTCAATAGAAATATTTTAATTTGCTTGCTTTCATATGTTTAAATTATTTATTACCTATCAACTTTTACTATAGTCACCTTATTTGTTGTAACAGCTTGGGAATCGTGTAGAAAAATCATGTCAGAAAATATGGTCACTCCTTAACACAGAAAAATCAAGTTGCCTTTTTTTTTTCTTACATCTAGCTGAGACTATCTTTTGTGGTAAGCTATTTAGTAGCTTCTTAGATTTAGCAGTTGTCAGGGAGATCTAAGCTATTCTCTTCCCCCTAGTTGGGAAATATTTCTTTGATTTCTTTTGACCGGCTTAGGAAAGTTCATAGATTTTTTGTCTGCATACATTCTTTCTTTAATCGCATTTCTGATAAACGTTCTGATCATTAGTATTGACAGAAAGGTTGTATATATTTACTAGAATTCACATGAGAGGGCCGACCCAGGGAATTTATTTACTTTCTGAATGCTTATTACATTTCTTCCCTGAAGCAATTTCATATCCCAGGAGTGTTTCTTCTCATTATGAACGATTTCCGTATCTGCTGAATACTGCAGATTAGTCAAAAATGAAAAGCCTCTGAAGAAGCAAATGCCTTAAAAACTGTGGCAATAACTATACTTGAATGTTATTTTTAATTCAAATGAACCACTGAATTAACTTATCTCACAATGGTAATGAAGAAGGCATAAGATCAATTAAACTGCTTTGAGCCTCACAAAATGGGTGTTCCTTTATTAAAAGCATATATTCAGTGACAATAATGAAATGTCAGTTCATGGCTACCAGACAGTTAATATTTTTTAAATTTATAATATTTATGTTATATTTACATAATGTAAGAATGTTATTATTTATTAAATAATTTAAAAATATTATTGAAAAATGAAGTAACCTATAGTGTTACCCTAATAATTTAGGCCTGATTTAATATTTTACAGAAAATTGATTAAAAGTTAATTATTATTAGAAGTAATAAAACAGTAACAATGAATGAACAAACCAATTTTCAAACTTTTGAGGGCTCTGCTGATGACAGTTGTATTCTTGTTTTTTGTCATGTATGCTCGATTTTTCCATACTTTTCACAATTCTGTTATAATAAAACTCTACTTGTCTTTATGGTAACAGATTTGCAGACTGACCTTTTACTAATACTTTAAAAAGACAGTCCCTGACTTTACATTACTGACATGTACTACTAAAATATAATGCTACAAATATCACTTTAATCAACTGATTAAAAATAATTTATAACAAAGTCATAGCTATTTCCATCTTGACAAAAGCCCCACTTATTCTTCAATTCAAAGGAAAATAAATTAGCTTAGAGATCATTCACTATTTTTTTTTACCTATCTCTTGTATTTAACTTGAGTTTAGCATTTTTCATTTTAGATAGGTTACAATGCTAAAAAAGAAAGAGTAGTGCCAAAAAATTAAGAATATATAAAGTGTTACTAACTTTCTGGACATGTTAGCTGTTAAATGTTGAGCCTTACAATCTTTTTCCTCATTTCTAAATTAGTGTCTTGTACAACTATATACCTTTGCAGGGAAAAAAAAAAAAAACACGCAGTCCTCTGTAAAGAACTTGTATTTTTGTTTAAAATCCTTTACTCATTCAATATAAAAATTACAAATATTTATTGAAGATGTACTGGGTATTTTGTGAGATCATGCAAGTGTTAAAAATATGACTACCAGAATTCCTGCTTAATGTTTACAAGGAATAAATAGGCTAAGATATTTTCAAAGTTAGTTCCACTATGGTAAGGGGTATAGAAAAATCAAAGAAACTACCCTAGAATCTAAACATTTAAAAATATATTTAATTGTATACACTGCTTAAAAGTTAATAATTGGAAAATTACTCTCTCTATTCAAAAGATCTATCTGGTGGTAAGCACCATATAAAATATCTTAATTTTCATGATGCTTAAACATCCCATGCACGTTATAAAAATATAGAGGTTGGTGTTTTTATTAACCACCTGGAAGTAGTCTGTCTTAGAGTTTCCAGTGTAGTAAGTTCTTCATTTTAATTTATTTCTGGAGTTTAAGGTAAAAGAAAATGCCAAAATATGATAGTAATACTAATGCTTGGCAAAGTAGGTAGTCATCAAAAAGGAAAGTATTTAAGTTTACTTACAGATGTCAAAAGTGTGGTAATGTATAGTTATTGCATATCAAAATCATATAATAAGCAAGTGTTTTCACAGCTTATAGTATAGCACAGAAAAAAAAAAGAGTTAACACCGTCAACAGCAAGTGAGTTCACAATAGCATGAAAGGTTTTATAAAGCAGAACAGTTTATTGCAAATGAATAACATAGATAAGAAGCAGGAGTTTTAGAAGACTTGATGTCGTGGTTAACCAAGGCTCCAAAGAAGAGTAATATTATTTCCCCCACTTTCACTTAAAGTTACTAAAATACTAGAATAGACATTTAGTTTTAAATTTCTTTAAGCCACTACTTTTTTTTTTTTTTTTTTTTTTTTAGTGGCTGACTTATCCTCACAGCTTACTGTCCTCTTCCACTATGTCTCTCACCACAGTGGGTATCCAATCAGAGTTTCTTCTCACTATGAGATAACTAACATTCTTAAAGAGAGTTGAGAAACTCAAAAGTCAAGAAAAAGTAAAATTGCCTATAAAATTTGAGGGCAAGCTCAGGACATTAGCTGAAATTATCACTGAACTACAAGTAGAAGAGGAATTTTGGACTTTTATATGAAATAATAAATTATAAAATGAAGGCTTCATTGTTTTCTGATTATCTTTAACAACTGGATTTTGGGGTATATTTTTAACTAGAAGCAGAGGGATTAAAATGATCCCATCTAAAGGGATAATTATGTGATTCACTCATGATTTTAAATTATTCATCTAGCTAAAAATATAGTCTGAGAAATTACTACATAGATAACAAATCTTGTCTATTACCTCATCTGCACTATCATTGGGTAGCTATTACATATACTTAAGCTAACTGAAATCATTTCTAGATTGGGAGTAAACAAGTAAAATTGAAAAAAGAAACTAATTTGCAAAGCAAAATTCTATATAATCAGTCGACTTATGATTTATATCCTTTCCATTAAAGGTTAATATTTCTAAAAGGATCATTATATTTACCTCTCTTTTGTGTAGATATCTTACAGAGATATCACTGAAAAAAAATCTAAGTTTTGGTGACTATTAAAAAGAAATATGCATTAAAATTCACTTTGTGAACTACCACATTGAAATTCATATCTAATTAGTACCTTAATTCCTTCCTTTTCAAGTTAATATTTGTAGCATTGATTTCCATTACTCATTCAAAAACCATTATATTACTGGTTATTAGTACTGTATATTAGTACTGGGAACACAAATAATAAATATATTCAGGTAAATATAGGAATAATATGTATTAATAATATAATTTAATCAATATATATCAGAATCCTGAATAATTCCACCTCAAGCCTCTTTTTAAATAAGAATTACATTAGACCATTTATTACATATTTTTTTCAACTTTTCACCTAATTTTAGTGACAGATTTAAGAATAATTTAATATGAATAACTTAAGCAAATTCCTTCCAGTTTTACATTAACTCATACTCAGTGTCTGCAGTATAAAATGTCATATGTTTTCATATGATTATATCATCTCAGATACTCTAGAAGGAGTTTTAGAGCATGTTTTTTCCAACCTTGGGAAGTATGTTGGAGTTTCTTCTATAACCTCTCCATAGGAATGGGAATATAGCACAGAGATTGACTTAGGTAGTTAAATATGGATGAAAAAAAAGGGACCAGAAAAGTGAATGAGAATAGGTTTAGAAGACAAATAGCTCTCTCAATTTTGCTGAAGCCTGGCCGTGATTATTGGTATAAACCAAGATAAGTCAAATAATCAAAGCTAAAAATTGCAGTGACTTTAGAATAAATTGCTGGGCACTTGAATTGAAAGGTCCTTTTGTTTGATTTAATGCGGTTGAGTTCTGAATGTATATCAAAGAAGATGAAGAAATGCTTCTTTATAAGCCCGTTGTCCCTAGCTTTCCCTATTAGTAAATTTTAGGCAACTAAGAAAAGATAATAAAAATTATTCATTCATATGATTTGTATTTATACCATGATTGATTTATTTTAGTATTAGAATATTAGAAGGGTTGTCAGTAAGTTATGCAGCTTTTTTCTCTGCTCTTTGCAAGGAATATGCCTAAACCAAGCTGGAAAAATAGGTACACAGAGTGTACGTATGTGCACTCGTTAATCATGTGAGTAATTTATACCTGGAAACACTGTTTCATATAAAGAGTAACTTCCTCAAGAAGTGACTATATGTTAATTACAGGATAAAACCAAATTTAATGAGCTGATATTCCATTCAAGGCAACCACAATCTACTTCCAGTCACTTTATCAACCACTTAAATTTGAAATACATTTTCACTAGCCACTGCTTCGCTCATTCATACTTTTTCCAAATAGGTGTACTCATGATCCCATAAATCTGCTGCCTGTATTTCTGATTGCTTTATTTTGCTTATATTGATTTCTCTAATTGAAGTCTTTCTGTTTTCTTCTTTCCCTGTATAAATTATAACGGTTGTACAGATCCACCTCAGTTTTACTTTCTCAGACTCTTTCTGCCAGTGTTTGTTGCAGATCTTGAAATTCAGCTTATATGA
Organism: Catagonus wagneri; assembly: GCA_004024745.2. NCBI lineage: Eukaryota > Metazoa > Chordata > Mammalia > Artiodactyla > Tayassuidae > Catagonus > Catagonus wagneri. Next base: position 3,597,830 of record PVHT020000886.1, on the reverse strand, counting down.
TATGAAAGCCCACTGTGACATTTATTAGCTTTGTGTCCTTGGCCACACATGAAAAAACCTCTGTGTTCTATATTTCCTGATCATAATTGGAGATTATTGCTATCAGTAATATAACATGGGGTTGCTATGATGATTAAATTATGATGAAAATATAAACATGCTGCAATGTTACTTCTCTTGCTGTTACTAATGGTGTAATTATTAGGCTATTTGGAACATAATACTACCTTATATTGTTTCTTAGCTATAATTTAATCCCTTATATGTTGGTGTCATACCTAACCATTTTTAGCATCTTTATTTAAGACTAATTAAAATATATGAAATACTTCTTTGACATCCAAAATTGCTTCACACACTGCATAGTAGGAGTTCAATAAAAATTAGCTCAATCAACAACTGAAATTATTAATGAAAGACCAAACAATGAAGGGACATCCTTGTATTCCTATTTGTCCCTATGGTTTAATCCTATTGTCTTAAATCACTCTTCAGTCTCTCATAATGGATATTATTTTATAAACTTTTGCTTATTTCCTATCAATAAAATTACTACAGATGAGTTCCCTTTTTGTCACATGTATAAATGTAAGATAAATTGTATAATAAAGTGAATTTTAAGTATTTCCTGAATATCGTTAGAGGATCTTAATAGCATTAATAGATAAATTTTTAAATCCTCACAATGCACAAATTTTAACAGTTCACTTATGAATGAAACAGTTTATATCTGGAATAAAAAATGTAATTATTGTATATTATATGGGTTGTACGGGACTTCATTTATTTATAATAAAGCTAGCACTAAATATAAAAGAATTTAGTATGTAATAAAATATGACCTTTGGCTAAACTTATACTCGTTTAACAAAAAATTAACCTTTAGGACTGAAAGTTTTCCATAAATTATAAATTCTGGCGAGCAGGCAGGTATAGAAGCAGATATGCTTAAAGAACTAGGATTGTGGTGGGGGCTGGGAAAGAAGAGGTAAGGAAGATGGAATAAAATTTAACAAAACGCAAAATAAAAACAACATGGATAATAAAATCTTCTGTCCATTTGGCAGCATTTGTACTTTGCTCAGTGGTGTTATTAGCAATTGCATATCTTTTGGGAATAGCTGGTTATAAATGTTGCCTCCTTCTTTTGGAAACTATTTCTGTTCATTCCTACATGTTTTCCAGTTTTAAAAATCAAGAAATAGAAATTAAAGAATATATAGAAATAAGGATACATTTAAGAATCAGTGAAAAGATATGATAGTGTTTGGTCCCTGGGGACTGAGTGTTCTAGGGAAAACTGGGTCAGGAGACAAGCATTCCTCACTCTAATCTTTCTGATAAGTTTTGATTTTTAAAATAATATGCATACTAACTTGATAAAACATAAAACACAGTATGAAAACAAAACATGGAATAGAGCAAGCCATGTAGGCTCCTTATAATGTAAGCTGAATCACATTAAGCTGAAAGGACAAGATAAGCCATCTTTGGCACCTCCTGATCCTTGAGATTTTCCTTTTGATTTCTTTTCTCCTCGTTTCATCACAACTTACTTTCCTTCTTTTGTTCACAATCTGACATATTAACTCATACAAACATAAAATGCATCTTCCAAGAACATATGAATTTTCAGAATGGTCATATTTCTCAGCATAAAAGACCTGAGAAAATAAAGGCTTTAAGCAGCAGGAGATAGTGAATATTTCAGATTGAAAGAATTAACAACTATAAGAACAAATATTTCCATGAGAAATTTGTTTACTTATGCATAAAATATTAATATTTTACTAGACAAACATTCTGACAACTTTTAAAAATTGAAGTATAGTTGATTAACAGTTTCAGGTGTACAATATAGTGATTTGGCACTTTTATAGTTTGTATACCATTAAAAGTTATAATAAGATAATGGTCATAATTCCCTGTGCTATATATATGATAGATCCTTGTTGTTTTCTATTGTACACACAGTTGGTATCTCTTAATATCACAACCTTAAGACCCATCCCCCTTCCCTCTCCCCATAATAACCACTAGCTTCTTTTCTATATCTGTAAGTCTGTTTCTGCTATGCTATGAACATTCATTGACATTATTTTTTTAGATTCTACATATAAGTGATATTATACAGCATTTGTCTTTCTCTGTGTGACATCTTTCACTAAGCATAATATTTGCTAGGTCCACCCACATTGCTGCAAATAGCAGAATTTCATTTATTTTATGGCTATTACTCCATTGTGTGTGTGTGTGTGTGTGTGTGTGTGTGTGTGTGTGTGTGTGTAGGTATGTGTATATATGTATATTTACTATATATTGCTTTTGCATTCCTCTGCAGATGGGCATTTGGGTTGCTTCCATAAATTGGCTATTATAATGCCGCTATAAATATTGGGATGCATGTCTTTTCAAATTAGTGTTTTAATTTTTTTTGGATATCTATATCCAGGAGTGGAATTGCTAGATGACATGGCAGTTCTATTTTTAGTTTTTTGAAGCTAACTCGTACTGTTTTCCACAGTGGCTGCAACAATTTACATTTTAACAGTTTGCAAAGGTTCCCTTTTCTCCATATCCTTACCAACATTTTCTCTACATCCTCACCAATTTCTCTAGATTTTCAATAATACTAATAGATTTTTTCTTTATATTTTTCCCTAATTTGTTTCCCCTGTAAATTTAGCTAACTTTTCCCCCTAATTTAGTTAACATTGCCCTAATTTAGTTTACTTTTCTCTAATTTAGTGAACATTTTTATTACCCATAGTTTGACTTATTTATCCGCAAAATTATTTGCTTCATTATTTATCTTTTCAGGGGTTTTCTCTTAGTCTTTCACTTGAAAGTTGTTCCTCTGCCTCTCTGAATTTAAGTGAAACAATTCCCTTTTGCAGTCTTGATGGTGTGATCTTATCTGGGAGCATTTCTGTACAAACTGCATGTGCCCAGTGCCTTTGGTGTGAGAGCTAGATTTGACATGGATACAATTCACTTCTTGTGCTGGCAGCTCTCACCTTGTTAGAAAATGGAGCTGGAAATGGAAGAGCTAGATCTGGGGCCAAGTGTGAAGCAGGACTTCCCCTCTGTTCAGTGGCAGTTACCACCCTATTTGGGTGGAAGTCTGATCCAAGTTGCTGGAGCAGAAGTGCTATGGGTAGGACCTGAGTTGGCTCTATTACTTTCAAGTGTGTGTTTTTCCCTTTCCTTACACCATGATCCTTGCCCCAGAGAGGAGGTTTGCAGAAGCAAGTGAGGTCTGTGTGGGCTCTCAGCTCATGACAGCCATAGACAGAAGTCTGATGCTCTGCTTTTACAGGCACCTACAGCTCCACACAGAGGCAGCCTCTGATGCAAGTCTCTTTTGTTCCTCACAGTCAATCACCATCCCATCTCTGTTGCTCCCAGCCCTGTTATGGAATCTATGCGCAGGACAGGCTAGGTTGCATGACCACTTGCTATGTATGGGGAGGTGGGTAGCTGGGGGCACAGGCATGAGCCGTGGTGAGGTGACCACCAATAGAAATTTGGGCTGCTTCTGAAGCGTTGCTTTATTTAGTGCCCAAAATGACCTGTACCATCCCACCTAGGCTCTGTCCCAAAACCAAGTCACCCCTGGGCCCCGTGGTCTTCCTGCTGCCCCACTCTTATTCATGGGCATCCCAGTGCCTCACTGTGACATGGAGTGAGCCAGGCTCAGGTATGTGGTGAGACTGTCACAGAAACCTGGCAGTCACTAGGATAGAACTCTGTCTGCCCTTCCTTGGGGGCAAGGCCTAGGACATGTTTTTACAAGTGGAATCCAGGCTTCCCACAGCCCTTCCATTAGTCCCATCAGTCCTCCAACTAGCCAGGTGGGCTTCTCTCCTCCATATAGGACCTCAGGAGTGGGCATCCAATCTGTAGATCGAACTGCTTATTCCCCAGGGTGGGTGTCTTGCCTGTGTAATCTCCCTTTCCGTGAGTCCCCTCCCAGGGGCACAGGTTCTGACCCAATCACTTTTCTTCCCATCTTACCTAATTACATATGTATCTTTCTTATAGCTTTGGTTATACAGGAGTCTCTCTTCCAGCACCCAATTAGTTTTCAGTGAGGATTATTCCAGATGTAGAGGTATTTTTGATGTTTTTGTGGTGGAATATAAGTTTAGTCTATGACCTCTTACTCTGCCATCTTGATCTGAACTCTCTGGCAATTTCTGAGTCTGTGAAATATTTAGTGATTTGAAATGATTTAAACATATGATAGGGCGTGCATTCATAATCTGCAGAAGTTATATTTGTATTTATATTGTGTTTACCTGCCACTCAACATTATATAGGTCAGTAAATAGATGGGTAGATGATAGGTAGATAGAAGGTTGGATTTCATACGCTTGCAACTTTAGACCTAATCTTTATCTTTGTCCACTGTGCTCTGTACTTTAGGATTTTCACTTGCATTGACTCAAAGGGCTCCCTTACTGTTTATTTTCTCTAGGAGGAACAAGGGCAGATTGGAGAGGCAAAATAATGATTTTGGAATATCTATATCCCTGACACCCAAAATCCGCAGAGACTCAGAAGTCTATTTCCCTTGACCAAAAGTCTCAGCTCATGTCATTTAGGTCTCATCCCTATTAACAGAATCATTTTTAAAAAGTTATTATTGAATTATAGTTGATTTACAATGTCGTGATAATTTCTACTGTTCAGCAAAGTGATTCAGTTATACGTTTGCCACATCAGTTCTTTTTCAGATTTTTTTCCCATATAGATTAGCACAGAATATTGAGTAGAGTTCCCTGTGCTAGACAGCAGATTCCTGTTGTGCCAGTCATTCCATATACCACAGTGTGCATGTGCCAATCCTCTTTGTCATCAAATTTGTTCCCTTTTTAGTATAAAATGTTCCCTTTTTAGTATAAAATGTTAAAGGGGCCTCACTGTAACTAAGTCTGGAATTCTGCACCTTCCCTTGTAATTCTGTTTTGCTCCAATGTCGTAAATATGTCTTTTTGACAATTCTTCTAAAAGTACTAATTTGAGCATGCCATCTGTTTTATCCTGGAATCTTAAGTCCAATAGATGGATAGAGAGTTCTTAATCAGTGGAATTTTATTTTTAAATCCCCATTATGTCTAGACCAGGTTAATTTCTAATCTTTTAATGCACTGTCTAGCATTTGATTACTGCATATGTTAATAAGAATAGCACTGAGAAGAATGCTTAATAGCCATTTTGTGTTTATTAGTTGTCAGGCATTACATTAGGAGGCTTGAACATAGATAGATACTCTAGTTATCTCCCCTTAGAAATGAAGAAGGTGAGACTTGCAAAGTTTAGGTGATTTTCTCAAGGTCACACAGCTGGTAAGTGGTGCACTTAGATTTAAACCAAGGCAGCAAGACTCCATACTTGTAACCACTATACATTATTGTGTAATATTGTTGTACTTTACTGGATAAGTATTGCAACAGAAAAAAATCAGAAAAAAAGTATTTAGTACAATGTAGTTGACTATTACAGACATCAGTTAATGTTAACATTTTCATGTGAATTGAATTGGAGTGATAGGAAAAAAAAGTACACTTTGAACAACTTCTAAAAGAATTGTGAGACACTGTTTCACGCAGTAAAACCACATACATCAATGGTGTAACTAAAAAATTGTAACCGATACTTAGGAAAAATCTATTCATATTTTTATTTTCATTTTATCCTTTAAAATACATTTAGGGACCATAGCAAAACTGAATGATACTTGCCATACTTTTGTACAGAACTGGTTATCTGCTATCATATAAAGTGTAGTAATTTTTTTGCTAAATAAAGAAAAATAAATCATGAAGTTGAAGTCTTATAGTAGCAAGAAGTATGTATATGGGAGTTTGAGTATATATTTTCTGCATAGAATTCTAGTTTTTTCCTTTAACTTATTCTATGAAATTAAGAAATTCATAGGCAAAATTTTGGCATGTTGATATCCCTTCCTATATCATGAAAACAAGTTACCCTCTGGTTCTAGCCTAAATTATTTGTTGTTGTTGAATGTAGATATGAGAGTACAGATCAATTCACAATAGAGGCATGTCTCATTTCATTGTTCTTAACTTTATTCTGCTTAGTAGGTAATGCATGTTTTACAAATTGAAGGTTTGCAGCAACCCTGCATCAGTAAGTGTATTAGGCTATTTTTCTAGCACCATTTGCATACTTCATGTCTCTGTGTCACATTTTAGTAATCTGAACAATATTTCAAACATATTATTTTTTATGATGCTCGGTGAACTCCAATTTATTATTGTAGTTGTTTCAGTGTACCACAAAGGGGACTCTTAAAAGACGGCAAACTTAATAAATGTTGTGTGTATTCCAACTTCTCTACCAACCAGCCATTCCCTCATCTTTCTCTCTCATCTTAGGCCTCCCTGTTCCCTTAGATACAACAATATTAGAGTTAGGCTAATTACTAACCCTACAGTGGCCTCAGTATTCAAGTTAAAAGAAGACTTGTATGTCTCTCACTTTAAATAAAAAGCTAGAAGGGATTAAGCTTAGTGAGGAAGGCATGCTAAAGCCAAGACAGACTGAAAGCTAGTCCTCCTGTACCAAAAGTTAGCCAAGCAGTGGATACAAAGGTTGAGTTCTTAAAGGAAATTAAAAGTGCTAATCCAGTGAACACAGAAAGGATAAGAAAGCAAAATAACCTTGTTGCTGATAGGGAGAAAGGTTTAGTGGTCTGGATAGAAGATCAAAACATTTCTCAATTGACAACATGCATCAGTTTTTCACATTTTCGAACATTATTCATAAATCAGCTTTTTCTGAAACAGTTAAAAACTAAACAGTTTCTCACAAATAAATTAAAAAATAAAACTGTATGACAATAACAATAATAAAGCCTTTTACTACTGGGAGAAGTTTGAGAGGACTTTGTTTTTCAGAGTTAAGAAAAAATAGATATTATCAAAAGTTCAAGACCATGGACATGGAGGCGTACACCTGCTACAAAGCAAGACTACTCATCCTTCCATCCCCTGCCCCACCTCCCCTTACAGCGCACAAGCTCACAGTTCCCTAGTCAAACACACGTTATATGTCTCAGTGCCATCTGAATTGTGAATTCCATCTTGGTTTCTCCTGCTGTAGAGATGATCTAAGAAGTGTACTATTCTGATTCCAAACAACAGCAACTTAAACCAGAAAGGCTAAGAAGCATGAATCCTATCTCAAGCTCTCTAGAAAAATAGTCGAAATTCTTAGTGTCACCCATTCCAATGCTTAAACCATCTTTACTGCCATGACAGTCTTATTTCTAGACTTTTCATGGTGGAGCTCAAGCTCTTTTATTCTTGTTCTGTCAGCACAGCTGAAAGATGGCTGATCACCATTTTCTAGCAGTCCCCTCAGTTTAGTTTATATTCAGAGAAATGAGTATTTTCACTTTTGCCTTTCCATAATAAGCAACCTAATTATTCTAGTTATTCTTTTATTTGATATGTTCAGCTCTTTATCTTGTTCATATTTTGTTTGGGTGACATCAAGAATTCTGAGTTTGGGTGTTGTGCTTTTTCTGATTTACTGAGTTCTTCAAGTTGTGTCCCATACTACTTTGTGTTTTTAGATTGCTATTCAAATCAAGGTTTTTCTGAAGTGTTTTAATACTAATCTTTTTGTAGATGTTATTTTTTTTCATTGAGTACCTTATATTTGTGTCCTTTACCCATCTCTCTCAATTGCCAAATATTCTAAAATTAATACCTTTTCAATACTTTAGTTACTGTCTTCTCATAATATGCTTTTAAAAAGAGATTTTTTTAAATGTTGGTCTGTGACTGAATTGGCAATAAAATTTATCTCAAACATTCTATATATGGTAAGGATCAATAAAGATTTGCTAAATTGGGTCATCCATGACATTGTTAGTGATTTTCTGGATTAACACAAAGATTGTGAGGATGAATAAGACTTACCACAAAATTGTGACAGAATTGACTAATAGTGTCTATAAACTGCTCCCTTTTTTCTCAGATAAATGTTTACTGAATTGTTTGAATCAGTCTTAAGAATTTGTCTCTTTGTTATCTCTATCATGTCTATCATCTATCATTTAACTCTGTATCACCTTGTCTTTACTTACTACAATATTTATCCCAGTTTACCAAATTATTCATTATATCATTAGAGTTTTGGTTAGTGAACAGCTTACTAAATCATTTTAGCTGTTAATTAAAATCCTAGCCATTTAAGACTATTCACAAATTAATGTTGTAAAATCTTTGTTTACAGTGATGTGATTAGATTTAAGGAAATTACTAATGACATATTTTCTTTTATTTCTATGTTATGGAACACAAGCAGTAGTTAAGTCTTTTTATTTTAATCAGAACTCAGAAATTTCTGGGTGTTTTTGAATATTTTTTTTAATTGATAAACTTTATTTTGGGGGGTAGTTTTATGTTCACAACAAAATTGTATAACATGCAGTGAATTCTCATGTACCTCAGCTCCACATATGTAAAACCTCTCCTACTGTGAACATTTGTACCACAGTGGTACATTTGTTACAATTAAACAAATGACATAGCATTATTACCTGAAATTATTATATTATGGTTGACTCTTGCATTGTATATATTCTTTGGGTTTTGACAAATATGTAATAGCATATACCCATTGTAATATAATACAGAATAGTTTCACTATCCTAAAAATTACCTGTACTCTATCCCTCTCCCCTCTCCCTTAACCCATTGTAGCACCATTCCTTTTGTTCTTTCCATGGATTTGTCTTTTACTGAATGTCATATAGTTGAAATCATATAGTATGTGTAGCCTTTTCCAGTTGGTTTCTCAGTAATATGTGCTTAAATTTCCTTTGCATCTTTTCATGGCTGCAAAGCTCATTTCTTTTCATCACTGAGTAATATTCCATTGTTTGTACTAGAGTTCACTAATCCTTTCACTTACTGAAGGACATCTCTGTTCCTTCCAAATTTTGGCAGGTTTGAAAAAAGCTGCTTTAAACATTCATGTGTAGGTTTTTATATAGATATTTTTATTGACTGTTTTCAGTTCATTTTGGTAGATACCAAGGAGCATATTTGCTGGATTGTAATGGTAAGAGTATGTTAAGTTTTTTTTCAGAAATCACAAAAATAACTTCTAGAGTGGCTGTGCCATTATGCATTCCCACCAGCAATGAATGAAGTTCTTGTTGCCCCACATCCTTGCAAGCATTTGGTGTGTGTGTGTTTAGAATTTTTGCTGTTCTACTAGGTGTGTAGTGCTATCCCACTGTTGGTACAATTTGTAATTCTCTAATGACATAGGATGTGAAATGTATTTTTTCTTTGATATAGCTGTTGTCTTTGGCCCACTTTTTAATAGGGGTGTCTATTTTCCTATTGTTGAAATTCAAAAGATTTCTTATATTTTGGATAAGTCCTTCATCAAATATATCTTTTACAGTCATACTCTCCCAGTCTGTAGCTTGTGCTGTCATTCACTTGGCATTGACTTTTATATAAAGGAATTTTTTAATTTTAATGAAGTCTAGCTTATCAATTGTCTCATAGCTTGTGTACTGGTATTGAGTCTAAACAGTCATTGTCATACCCAAGGTCATCTAAGTATTCTACGTTATCTAGAAGGTTTTATAGTTTTGCATTTTACATTTAAATCTATGAATCATTTTCACTTAATTAGTGTGAATATAAGATCTTGCATGTTGATGTCTAGTTGTTCTAGCAGCATTTGCTGAAGAGATCTTTGCTCTGTGGTATTGTCTTTGTTCTCTTGTCAAAGATTAGTTGACTATGTTTATGTGAGTTCATTTCTAGACTCTCTAGTTTGTTCCATTGTCTATTTGCCTATTCATCTGTAAATATCACACTATCTTAATGAATGTAGCTTTATAGTAAGTCTCGAATTTGGATAGTGTAATTTGCCTTGGTTTGTTCTTTCCGTTCAATATTACTTTGGCTATTCTGGGTATTTTCCCTCTCCATATAAACTTTAGAATCAGTTTGTGGAGATCAATGAAATACCAGCTGGGATTTTGGTTGCCGTCTGTATGTCAGGTTGAGAAGGACTGACATCTTGACAATATTGAGTCTTCCTACCCATGAACATGGAATATCTCCTCAGCTTTTCTTTAATATTTTTAGCAAAGTTTTGTTTTATTTTCCTCTTAGAGATCTTGAACATATTTAGATTTCTACCTAATGATTTCATCTTGGTGGTGCTAGTGTAAATGATACTGTGTTTTTAATTTAAAAGTAAATTTGTTCGGAGTTCCTGTCGTGGCTCAGTGGTTAACAAATCCGAGTAGGAAGGATGAGGTTGCGGGTTGGATCCCTGGCCTTGCTCAGTGGGTTAAGGATCCGGGCTGTGCTGTAGGTTGCAGACGCGGCTCGGATCCCGCGTGGCTGTGGCTGTGGCTCACCTCCGATTAGACCCCTAGCCTGGGAAACTCCATATGCCCTGGCTGCGGCCCTAAAATGACAAAAGACAAAAAAAAAATAAAAAGGAGTTCATTGCTGATACAAGCCACTGACTTTTGTACATATCCTTGTATCTTACAAGGTTGCTATATAGTTCCAAATGGATTTTTCTATATACATGAAGCTGCTATCTGTAAACAAAGGTTTATTTCTCACTTTCCAATCTGTATCCCTTCATCTTCCAATTTCGAGTCTTATGGAATTAGCTAGAACTTTCGGTATGATTTTGAAAAGCAATGATGAGAGGGTACAAACTTATCTTATTCCTTATATTAGTGAGAAATAATGAGGATGATGTTAAATGTCATTCTTAATCAATTTTTCAATCAAGTTAAGGATGTCCCACTCTTCGCAGGATGCTGAGGTGTTTATCTTTTTTTTTTTTTTTTTTTTTTTTTTAGGGCAGCACCACAGCATATGAAGTTCCCAGGGTAGGGGATCATACTGGAGCTACAGATGCTGGCCTATACCATAGCCACAGCAATGCTGGATTCAACCTGCATCTGTGACATACACCCAATTCACAGTAATGCTGGGTCCTTAACCCACTGAGCGAGGCCAGGGATCAAACCTGCATCCTCGTGAATACTAGTCGGATTCATTTCTACTATACCACAGTGGGAACTCTCAAGAGATTTTTTTTATCATGAATGAGTATTGGAGTTTATCAAGTGTTTTTTCTGTATTTATTGCCTTGTTCAAGAGATTTTTCTTCTTTACCCTGTTAATACGATGGATTTACATTAACTGATTTTCAAATCAGCCTTACATACCTGGGATAAGTCCAATTTGGTCATAAATATAATTCTGTTTGGGATTTATTAAAGATTTTTGCATCTATGATTCTGTTTGGGATTTATTAAAGAAAGATTTTTGCATCATATATCTTTATGAGAGATATGCGTACATATTTTTTGTCTTTATTTGGTTTTGATATCAGTGTAATGTTAGCCTCAGAGAATGAGTTAGGATGTACTTTCTATGCTCTAAAAATATTGTAAAGAATTGGTATAATATCTTCTTTATATGTTTAGTAGAATCAGTGAATTTGTCTGGACCTGGTGCTCCCACTTTTGGAATTTTCTTTTTAAAAAAAAATTTATCATAGTTGATTTACAATGTTCCGTCAAATTTGCTATAATAAACATATGCATACACGTATATAACATACATTCTTTTTCTCACATTATCCATCACGTTCCATCACAAGTGACTAGATATATAGTTTCTTGCACTCTACAGTGGGATCTCATTGCTTATCTACTCTAACAAAAGTACTATTGTGTCTACTAACCCTAAATTCCCTGTCCATCACACTCCCTCCCCCTCCAACTGGCAACCAGAAATTTGTTCTCCATGTCCGAGTTTGTTTTTTTCTATAGCTAGGTTAATTTGTGCCATATATTAGATTCCATATATAAGTGATACCACGTGGTATTTGTCTCTTTCTGACTTACTTCACTTAATATGAGTCTCTAGTTCCATCCACGTTGCTGCAGAAGGCATTAGTTTGTCCTTTATTACGGCTCAGTAGTATTCCATTGTATATATGTGTATCTTCTTAATCTATTCATCTTTTGATGGACATTTAGGGTGTTTCCATGTCTTAGCTATTGTGAACAGTGCTACAACAGAGATACGGGTGCATGTATCTTTTCAATGAAAGTTTTGCCTGGATAAACGCCCAGGAGTGGGATTGCTGGGTCTTACGGTAGTTCTATATTTAGTTTTCTAATGTACCTACATACTGTTTTCCAGAGAGGTTGTACCAATTTATATTCCCACCAACAGTGAAAGAGGGTTCCCTTTTCTCCACACTTTCTCCAGCATTTGTTATTTGATGAGTTGTTTATGATAGTCTTTCTGACAAGTGTGTGTAACTTATAGTAGTACTGATTTGTATTTCTTTAATAATCTGTGATGCTGAGCATTTTTTTCATGTGCCTGTTGGCCATCTGTATATCTTGTTTGTAGAAATGTCTACTCAGGCCTTTTGCCCATTTTTCAGTTGGGTTGTTGGTTTTTTTGCTGTTGAGTTGTATAAATTGCATATTTTAGATATTAAGCCAGTTGCATTGTTTGAAACTATTTTCTCCCATTCCTTAGGTTGTCTTTTTAGGTTTTTTTTATGGTTTTCTTTGCCCATATTTTTGCTTTTATTTTTGTTGCGTTGGGAGTCTGACCTAAGAAAACATTTCTATGGTTGATGTTAGAGAATGTTTTGCCTATGTTGTCTTCTAGGAGTTCTATGGTGTTTTAAGTTTTTAATCAATTTTGAATTTATTTTTGTGCATGGTGTTCTGTGACTCACAATATAACTATTCATGTTTAATATTTTAGTATTCATTCTATATTATGACTGTATATATTGTTATATGTGGATTGATAATTCTTTTAAATTTTACATTATAAATGAGAATTTGAATTTTTTTCTCAATTCTGTTATAAATTTGCTAATAGAAGTCAATATAGTATTTGAAATGTGTTTTGTAACTGGTTTTCCCTATTATTTATTACCTATCCACTCTACTAAGTTTATGCATCTCTAATTCACTCTTTGTTCTGACTACATTCTTCATAAATTCGAAATTTTATATGTATATAAATAATTCATCACTTTTTTCAAAATTTAGGGGAAATTTATCTTTACAATAAGTTACACAATAACAACACGTTATTGAACAGAATGCAAATTATGAAAACTTTTTTAAATAGGCAATTTCAAAAATAGGTAGTATGTTTCCCAACCCTCTCTATCTAAAAGTAAGTTTCAGTCTTTTCTGTCATTATTTAGCTAGAAGAATTTGAGAATTGGCATTTAGAGGTTTTCTTTATCCTACAATTTATATTACTGAAGTTTTCCATACTATTAAAAGATGAGGAACTGAAGTTCAAAAATACTAATATCATTAACCATGATGGTCAAGTTAGTACAGTCCATCTTTCTCCATTATAAGTTGGATGAACTGAACAAAATGATCTATGACTTAATATTTCCCCAATGCCTAGTATGTAGTAGTAATCTATCAATAAATTTTTTTTTTCATATTGGCTAGGGAAGAATACAATGGATAATATAATTTAGCTGTTAAAACAGTAACATTAATGCTATATTTTTAAAAGAAATAATGACTTACTTAAATATATGGGAATAGATATGTGTATTTGTATAACTGAATCGCTTTGCTATACAGCAAAAATTGACACAACATTGTAAGTCAACTATACTTCAGTGAAATTGAAAAAAAAAATAGAAAAAAATGACCTAAATTCTTGGATACAGAAACAAAGCTAAAAAAAAAGATATTTGGGACAAGAACAAACTTGTAAGCTAGGACATAACCTTACTGGAGACAAGAATTTCTATTTATAACTTGTGTTGTCGTCAATCTGCTTTAATTTGATCTACTTTTGTATTTTTATATTTTGTAGTGTTTATTTGGAGAACAGTAAAAGAGCATTTTTGTACTTGTAGAGCATGTTTCATCAGAATGATTTCAAACTCATTCTTACAGCATCTCTAGGGGAATGCAATATATTACACAGGTGAAGAAATATAAAGCTGAGATTTATAAATAATTTTGCCCTATCAATTGAAACAAAATGACCAAACCTTAATTAGTCCATGCTAGGTGCAAAAATAGAGGTTCAATGTGAATATGACTTTTGAAGTGGGGAATCCAAATATCCTCAATTAAATAATCTTGATGAAAGAAAAAGGTAAATTATTTAAGTATGCTTCTGTATATAGCAAACATAATTCATCAAGAAAAATGTATTTGCAGTCATTTTAACAATATTGTGCAAAGAAATAAGTGACTGCTAATCTTGATTTTGATCTAATTTGGGACAGCTCTTTGATGGTTAAAAATTTAGCTTTTAACTTTTACTTAAAATCAAACATTATACAGGAGTTCCCATCGTGGCTCAGTGGGTTATGAACATGACTAGTATCCACAAGGATGTGGGTTTGATCCCTGGCCTTACTCAGTGGGTTAAGGATCCGCCGTTGCCATGGTGTAGGTTGCAGATGCAGCTCAGATCTGGTGTTGCTGTGGCTGTGGTGGAGGCCAACAGCTGCAGCACTGACTCTATCCCTAGCCTGGCAACTTCCATATGCTTCAGGTGCAGCCCTTAAAAAATATATATATATTATCCAAATTATCTGTAAAATTTCTATTAAAGAATCTGATCTGTGCAAAAACTAATCAATCTACCCTTGTAGAAGGAAGTGGGTTATCAGAAAACCTACAGAGCACAGAGAAAATTCTGGTCCAGGCATTCACAGGCAATTAAAATTTCACTAGAATAATTTTCATTAAAAACACAGAATCAGGTGTTCAAAAATACTGAGAGATTATACATTAATAATTACTTGATGAAATATGCTATATCAAAAGCCGTTTTGGTAACTTCATGATCTTAAGTAGTTACAGGATAGGCCAGCCTTCCTACTTTTAACTTGAGACTGCTTTCTAAATATTACACCAATTCTTATTTTTAAATGAGAAAATGCACAGACAGTAGGTATAAATAATTTAGATAATTGGTAAATGATGCATTTTATTCAAAGGTACTTTAAGGAAAATTCAGTTTGCTTGTATATGAGAAATATATAAAGTGATTACAATGTTTTCTCCTAAGTATATCAAAATGGGAAACTCACAAGCATTTTAAGAGAGCCATTACTGAAACTTATGACTAGCTTGTGGTGAGTTTTATAAATATTTTTCAACATTTTTATATATAATATTCTCTAGTCCTACTGCTTGTACTAAATGACAAGAAAATATTTTTCTATGCTATTTTGCCAAAAATTTTCACAATGAGATAGGCAGAAAAAATTATAATCAGAAATCCCTTCTTAAAAAAAGTGGGAGAGATTCCTTCTTCCCTCCACTGAGTATGCCTTAGAACATACTGAGGGTGAAGCACCAAGAATACTGTTCAAGGTTATATAAGAGCCCCTGAGTATTGGGACTGTTTTGAGGAACTCTCAGTTTCCCTACATACAAGCCACTTGTTCCTTCTGTCAAGTCACAAGGATTCAGTCTTTGATACAATAGATGTCTGGACTGAAAATGTTGTGCCTCTTCACTTCAAATTATAAGACTGTCCACTAGGGTTCTCACTAAAATGTCTTTGCAACATTATATTTATTCTCATATTAATTTATTTTTAAATTGAAGTATAGTTGATTTACAACATTGTCTTAGTTTCAGATGTATAGCAATAGTTATACTATTTCTATTCTTTGTAAGATTCTTTTCCCTTACAGGTTATTACAAAATAATCACTTCCCTGCGCTATACAGTACACCCTGGTTGGTTATCTATTTTATATATAGGAGTTTGTATATGTTAATCCCAAACTCTTAATTTAGAGATTTCTGTGTGTTAATATTGTATCCTGCAACTTTACTGAATTCATTGATGAGCTCTAGTAGCTTTCTGGTAACATCTTTAGGATCTTTGTGTATTACATCATGTCTTCTCCAAAACAGTGACAGATTTAGTTTTTCCCAGTGTGGATTGTTATTTCATTTCTTTTTCTTCTCTAATTGCTGTCGTTGGGACTTTCAAAACCATGTTGTATAAAAGTGGTGAGAGTGGACTTCCTTGTCTTGTTCCTGATCTTAAAAGGAAATGCTTTCAATGCTGGTTATGACATTAGTTGTGGGTTTGTCATATATTGCTGTTATTATGTGGAGGTATATTCCTTTCATGTCCACTTTCTGGAGAGTTTTTATCATAAATGGGCATTGAATTTTACCAAAAGGCTTTTCTGTATCTATTGAGATGATTATTTGGATTTAATTTTTTAGTTTGTTAATGTGGCGTATCACTCTGATTTGTGGATATTGAAAGTGCTTTCATTACTAGAATAAATCCCTCTTGATGGTGTATGATCCTTTTAATTACTGTTGGATTTGGTTTGCTAATATTTTTTGAGGATTTTTGCATCTATTTCATCAGTGATACTGGCCTAAAATTTTCTTGTTCTGTGCTTTGTCTTCTTATGATATCTGGGGGGATCGTAGCCTCATAGAATGAGTTTGGAGGTACTCCTTTCTCTGCAAATTTTTGGAAAAATTTCAGAAGGATAGCTAACTCCTCTAAATAGTTGGTATGATTCACCTGTGAAGCCATCTAGTCCTGGACTTTTTTATTGGGAGTTTTTAAATTATTGATTCAATTTAAGTACAGGTAACTGCTCTGTTTGTATTTTTTTATTTCTTCCTGGTTCAGTCTGGAGAGATTGTACTTTCCAAGAATTTGGCCATTTCTTCTAAGTTGTCCATTTTATTGGCATCTAGTTGCTTGTAGTAGTCTCTTATGGCCTTTGTATGTCTTTGGTGTTAGATGTAACTTCTTTATCAATTTTAATTTATTGATTTGGGCCCTCTCCCTTTTTTTTGAGTCTGGTTAAAGATTCAACAATTTTCTTTACCTTTATCTTGTTTTCTTCATCTCTGTTTTTTATTTATCTGATTTTTATGATTTCTTTCATTTTACTAACTTTAGCTTTTGTTCTTTTTCTAGTTCCTATAGGTGTAAAGTTAAGCAGTTTGGGATTTTTGTTGCTTCCTGATGTACACTGGTATTGCTATATACTTCCTTTTTTTTTTTTTTCTTTTTACGGCTGCACCTGCAGCATATGGAAATTCCCAGGCTAGGGGTTAAATAGGAGCTGCAACTGCTAGCCTAAGCCACAGCCATGCTAGATCCAAGCTGCACCTTTGATCTACATCAGTCTAGCCACCTGAGGAAGAATGAAGTTGGTAGCTTAAGCTGGTAGATGCCATAGATCCTTCCCATAACTCATAACAGACAAGCAAATTAAACAAAAAACCCAAGTTCCAAGCTATTCTCTGGGGAAGGAAAGAGTAGATCCCTGCATCCAGCCTTGAGCCTCCCTGTGGATGTCAAAAAGAAAAGAAAAATAGAATATTACCAGTTTTGAAGCTCTGATGAGTTGGGAACAGTCCAGATCCATGAGGGAAAATAGAGACAGTGAATTGGGCTGGTCACCACAGATTCTCCTTCCTAGCTCGGCACTGAGTGAGGGCCAAAAAAAGGTTCCTCATTCTTCCTGTGGAGGGAAAGAGCTGGTAAGGCCCTCGAATCTTCAGCAAGGCTGACTGATAGAGGTTTGCTCCTGAATGTGAACCATTTGTGAAAACTGAGAGACATTCCTGACTTGTCTAATATGAAGACTTCAACAGAGTATCAAGGAAGATAAGACAAAGATGTTCCAAACAAAGAACCCAATTAATCTCCAGAAACGGACCCTGCTGGAATGCCCTTGACACTGTTACATGACTTACCTTATAGAAAATTAAAAATAACTGTAAAATATATTCATCAAAGACACCAATGCCTGAACAAAGTTAGTTATAATTTAAATAGATTGAAAGACTATATAATTGGTGAAAAACAGTCTAATTTACAAATTGTGTTGAGAAAACTGGATATCTACATGCAAAACTATGTAATTGGACCATAATCTTATACCATACACAAAAATAAATTCGAAATGGATTTTTGACTTAAATTTAAGACCTAAAACTGTAAAAATTGTAGGAGAAAATATAGGAGTAAAGCCTCATCACATTGATATTAAATGATCTTTGATGTAATACCAAAAGCATAGACCAAAAAACCCAAACTAGACAAGTGGGAGTACATCAAATCAAAAAGCTTCTATAGAAGCTTTGCTGTATACAGCAAAGGAAATAATAAACAGTGAAAAGAAAAACTATGTAATAGGAGAAAATATTTGCAAACTATATCTCGTAAGAGGTTAATCTCAAATATATGTAAGGAATTTCTTCAACTCAGTAGCAAAAAATCTAATAACCCAATTTAAAAGTGAGTCAAAGACTTGAAGAGATGGTTCTCCAAAGAAGACAGACAAATGGCCAATGGGTATATGAAATAATGCTCAGTGCCACAGTTCATCAGGGAAATGCAAGTTGCATCCACAATGAGGTATCACTTCATACCTGTTGGGATGGCTATTTTTTTTTTCCTCTTAATGGATTTTATTTCAATTATAGGTGTACATAAATCATCACAAGTCAATTTTACAGATTTTGTATCCCAAACCCCCAGTGCATCCCCCCACCCCCCCAGATTGTCTTATTTGAAAAACCAAGGTTTTCCAAAGTCTGTGAGTCATTGTCTGTTCTGTAAGAAGGTTCATTGTGTCTTTTA
>PVHT020000886.1:3476754-3578127 GCA_004024745.2 Catagonus wagneri | reverse complement strand
TCCACAGTGGCTGCACCAATTTGCATTCCCACCAACAGTGTAATAGGGTTCCTTTTTCTCCACACCCTTTCCAGCACTTATTGTTTGTAGTCTTTTTGATGATGGCCATTCTGGCTGGTGTAAGGTGGTACCTCATAGTGGTTTTGATTTGCATTTCTCTAATGAGGAGTGATGTTGAACATCTTTTCATGTGTTTATTATAAAAAATAAAAGACAGCAAGTGTTGGTGAGGATATGGAAAACTTTGAATTCTTATACACTACTGATGGGAATGTAAAATGGTACAGCCAATATGGAAAACAGTATGACATACTTCAAAAAATTAAAAATAGAACTACCATTCAGCAATCCCATTTCTGGTTATTTGTCCAAAAAAATGAAATCAAGATCTTGAAAAGCTAGCTGCACTCCCATGTTCATGGTGGCACTATTCACTATAGCCAAGATGTGGAAACAACCTAGATGTCTATCAATAGATGAGTGGATGAGGAAAATGCAGTGTATACATGCAATGAAATACTTTTCATCCTTAAAAAAAAAAGAAGGAAATCTTGCTGTGTGCTACAATAGGAATGAACCCTGAAGACATCGTTCTAAGTGAACTAAGCCTGTCACAGAAAAACAAATACTGTATGATTCCATTTATGTGAAGTATCTAAAATAGTCAGATACATAGAATCAAAGAGTTGAATGGTTTTGGGGGTGCTGAGGAGTGGAGGAAATCTGGAGTTACTATTAGGCATAAATTTTCAGTTAAGCAAGGTAATTTCTAATTATCAACTGGTTTCTTAAAATCTTTGATGAAATTATCACTAAATTTATCTCAAATTGTCTATCAAATAGTTTGTTATAAGAGCAGAAGTGCCAGTTCCCCATTGCTTTCTGTGCTTTGAGTATACAGTGATGTGTGACATGGTTGAGTTAAGTACCTGTCATGTTATCTCCTATTAAGTAAACACAGAATTTGGACATGTGCCCTTGTCAATCCTTCTCTGCCTCTTGTTGGAGACATTTAAAACAATTGGGGTAATGAGTTTTGCATAGAGTGAGGATTACAGAAAGAGATAAAGTAAGGGCTTGAGATACCATTGTTAATTTCCTTCTCATAAAGTAAATTAAAGTTCTAATTGTTTTCTTCCTTTCCCATGCTAGTTCACCCTAAGCACTGTCCAGTTTTCCCCAAAGAAAATTAAAGCCTATATAACTGGCTTCATACTGTCAGCTGATCTCTATATTTCTTTTGGCTGGAGAGTGAAACAAGATCTTGTATTCTATAAGGTTACTCTCAAGATATAGGAAATGGTTTTCACCTCAGGAATATTTTTAACCTTCTTAGTACTGGACTTAATACTTGAGCTTACTAAAGTGTATATACTAATCCATCTGTTCTTTTTGTTTGAATTTAGGGGTATTAGACATTACAATTCTGGATTCCTTTTTATTTGTGAATTTACATTTTCCAAATAACATACAAAAACCAAATTTCAGTTATTTCCAGGGGAGATCCTAGTTGCTTTGGAAAGTTTTGCAAAAAAAAAATTATTAAAATAATGCTGAGTCATAATACCAACTCTAAAAATTATTATCAAGTGATCATTCTCATTCATGTAATTTTATGAACCATTATTATAGGAATAGCACCCTATACTTTTAATGCAATTTATACATTTTTATAAGTAGTACCATAGTTTAGTATTTTTTAACAACTATTAACCTACATGAAAATGTGTCATTCTATCACTTTATACTTTGGCCAGTGGGTAATCATTAGTGAAAGTAAAGAAAGCAGGAAAGACCGAAAATGATAAACACAAAAATAAATCAAATTTTGACAATATTGCCCTCATTAGCAAAGTTTACTACTTGTAGCAAATCAAATGACAGATGAACTGACAGAGGAATAAATAAATGTTGTTCAACATTCTAGATGCACTTACCTAGTCACTCAAATTAACAAAAATGATGCTGCATTTCTTTAAAAAGTCCCATTTTCATTAGGTACCAAAGTAAAAATAGTTACATAATTTAGAAGTTAAGTTGGTTTTGTCTCACATAATTTCTAGTTCTTCCTTGGTTTATAACATGATTTCAGTTCTCATATATTGTTTTTAGAGGAAGTTAAACAGAAACATTTTGAGTATTATGACCAAATACTGACAATTTGTCAGTTGCAGCTCAATTATCTGACACTGATATTGGATTTAAAACATAGCAGGAATAATTAAATCTTGAATACATGGATTATTCCATTGATATAGGAGGATATCTTAATATCTTAGTATCACTATCCTTTGAATACACTATCCTCTGAATACAAAAAACAAACTACGGCCACTGAAAGAATACTTGTTCATTTCTATCTGGATGGCAAAATCAAAAGCTTCATAAGGCCAAAGAGCAGGTTGTCTTTGTTCCTTGAAAGATGTTCAATGTTCAACTCAGTACCTGGCAGAGTGTCCACTGGTGTATATTTATTAAAAAAACAAATGCTTAGGCCCCAAAAGTAACTAAAGAAAATGATTCAAGTACTCACAATTAGCACAATTTTCCTTTTAACTGACCCCATTTGTAAACTCCTTCAGTCCTTTTATTCATTAATTATGCTCAGCTTACTTCATGTGACACCTAATAGAGGGAGAAACACATTTATCGTTATAAATAAAAAAAATACCAAAGCTATTTTAGCCATTAGATATTACAGACATAATACTGGTACCCTTGTGACTTTCCAAGGACCTATACAATTGAAAATACATAAAAACAAATGTTAACACATTAAACAGTTTCTCTACATCTGCTATGAAGATAGGGGTGCTTTAATTTTTTTCAAGAAATGTTTTCTCTGGATATATGAGAGTGGAATAGCTGGGTCTTATGGTAGTTCTATATTTAGTTTCCTGAGGTACCTCCTTACTTTCCCATAGTGGTTGTACCAATTTATATTCCCACCAACAATGAAGGAGGGTTCTCTTTTCTCCACACCCCCTCCAGCATTTGTTATTTGTTGACTTGTTAATGATGGTCATTCTGACAGGTGTGAGGTGGTACCTCATTGTAGTTTTGATTTGTATTTCTTTAATAATCTGTGATGTTGAGCATTTTTTCATGTGTTTGCTGGCCACCTGTGTATCTTCTTTGGAGAAATGTCTATTCAGGTCTTTTAGCCCATTTTTCAATTGGGTTGGTTTTTTTGCTGTTGAGGTGTATAAATTGTGTATTTTAGAGATTAAGTCCTTGTCAGCTGCATCAGTTGAACTATTTTCTCTCATTCCTTAGGTTGTCTTTTGGTTTTTTTTTTTTTTAATGATTTCCTTTGCCGTGCAAAAACTGTCAGTTTGATTAGGTCCCAGTGGTTTATTTTTGCTTTTATTTCTGTTGCTTTGGGAATCTGAACTAAGAAAACATTAGTACATTGGTTTTGCTATGTTCTGTTCTGGCAGTTTTATGGTATCTTGCATTTAAACCTTTAATCCATTTTATTTTTGTGCATGGTGGGAGAGTGTGTTCCAGTTTCACTGATTTACATGCAACTGTCCAGTTTTCCCAGCACAAACTACTGAAAAGACTGTCTTTTTTTTCCCATTTTCTATTCTTGCCTCCTTTGTCAAAGATTAATTGACCATAGGTGTCTGGGTTTATTTCTGGGTTTTCTATTCTATTCCATTGGTCTGTATGTCTGTTTTGGTACCAGTACCACACTGTCTTGATTACCATGGCTTTGTAATATTGCCTGAAGTCTGGGAGAATTATGCCTTCTGCTTAGTTTTTGTTCCTCAGGATTGCTTTGGAAATTCTGGGTCTTTTATGGTTCCATATAAATTTTTGGATTGTTTGTTCTAGTTCTGTGAAAAATGTCATGGGTATATTCATTGGGATTCCATCGAATCTGTAGATTGCCTTGGGTAGTATGGCAATATTAATTCTCCCAGTCCAGGAGCATGTAATATCTTTCCATTTCTTTGAATCCTCTTTAATTTCCTTGATTAATATTTTATAGTTCTCAGCATACAAGTCTTTAACCTCCTTGGTCAGGTTTATTCCTAGGTATATCATTTTTGGGGGTGTGATTTTAAAAGGTATTACATTTTTATATTCATTTTCTAATTTTTCATTGTTAGTATACAGAAATGCAACCAATTTCTAAATGTTAATCATGTATCCTTCTACTTTGCTGAATGCGATGATCAGTTTGGGTAGTTTTCATGTGGAGTTCTTAGGGTTTTCTATATATAGTATCATGTCATCTGCATACAGTGACAATTTTACCCCTTCCCATTTGGATACCTTTTATTTGTCTGATTGCTGTGGCTAGGATTCCCAATACTATGTTTTGTTTTGTTTTGCTTTTTTGCCTTTTGTCATTTTAGGGCCGCACCCGCGGCATGTGGAGGTTCCCAGGCTGGGGGTCTATTCTGAGCTGTAGCTGCCGGCCTATGCCATACGTAGCCACAGCAACACAGGGATCCAAGCTGCGTCTGCGACCTACAACACATCTCATGGCAACGCCGGATCCTTAACCTACTGAGCAAAGCCAGGGATCGAACCCGCAACCTCATGGTTCCTAGTCGGATTTGTTAACCGCTGCGCCATGACGGGAACTCCACTATGTTGAATAAAAGTGGTGAGATTGGTCATCCTTGTCTTATTCCAGCTGGAAGACAGTTTTTATCATGACACTATTTAAGTGGCTTCTACTACCTTTCTGACCTTGTTTTCTACAGCATTCCCCAACTCCCTTCTCTGCAAACACTGGTATTTGTTTAGCTCTGTGGTCTTATAGCAATGCTACTTGCTTTTCCTGGGGTTCTTTCTCTTTACATGGTTATATGGCTGCTTCTACTCAATGCCCATTTCATGTTAAAATATACTTTGAGGAGACTTCTCTGACTGCTCAACTAAATTAGCACTTATCCCTTCATTTACTCATTCTCCTGTTCATTTCATTTATTCATTTTCTTCATAGGTTTTAACAAAATATAATCTATAAATAATATATTCCTGTAATCACTCTCCCCTACATAGAATGTAGCTCTAGGAGGGGCAAAGTTTGGTCTTGTTCACAGTTTTTAAAATATTATCCAAAATTTAGTAGGAGCTCACTAAAAATTTTTTTTTGTATTAAAGACAATAATTTATAGGCTATAAACCATGGCCATAGGATAAGACTGTTTCTGATGCTTAGATTTTTTGTTTGTTTGTTTCTCTCCATCTGTATATAACCATTTTTAAAAGTCTCAAAAGGAGCATTATGATGAACATATAATCTTATAGAGCTTCCTTCCATGGGATGTAGCATGGGTGTAATTTGACTATATATTTAGTAAAATTATTTTAGGGCCATATTCATTTATATCTGATTATATAGTTCTACACATCACTTTATTTGACCTCATTAATGCAGTTTCACTGCTTAAGATTAGACTTAAACTAGATCTCATGTATATAAGGGAACTAGTAATTTTAATAATTGTACTGCACTAATGATGTTTGAAGATATCTCAAACAGAATTAATACTACTTCACAGTTGTTTTCTTCTGCCACTAAAGTTCAAAATCTTATGTTTAACATTTGCTTTTAGAGGTTTTTAAGATATTGAAAGGTTAAGATGCCATTATTTTCATGAGATATTTTCTCTGAAGTGTACTGTTTTTTAAATGTGGGAACTCTTTCCCACCTTTAAAATTGGATTATTGTAATGCTGCCCTTAAAAATTCTTAAAGTAGAATTTATATAACTTTTTCCCCTATAGTCTGTATTAAGAATCATTGTTTTCAGAGTATTCTACTTCAAGCTGTTCTTTGTGCCCTATATAGCATAAGGGTTTCTCTTCCTTCCATGCTCACCTCTTGCAAAAGGAACAGCTGTTGTCCTGTAAAAGATGCCAGATTTAAACTCTGAGCACCTCCAGGCAGGAAGGCCCCACTGAAGGCCCACATTTGTAAAAATCTGTGCCTAAACTGGGCATAAAACAACCTAATTAAGGACTCAGGAATCTTATATCAAAAGTATCCTACTTGGATAAGATATTAACTATTTTCCCAGAAGTACAAATATAGGACCTGGAACTCCCAGTTAATTGTGCTGCCTTTCATATAAATAGTCATACAGAATGGTTTGATTTAGAGGGCTCAGGAAGACCAGGGTTTAGATCTATCCTGTTATAATAAATGGGGGCAAAATATACCTGGCTCTGATGAATCCATCTGTTTCACTCCACCATACACAAAAGATACAGTTCCCTACAAATATAATCATTTACTTACTTCTTAACGTGTGTGTGTGTGTGTGTGTCATTGATGCAAGCAGGTGTTTCTTTTTCATTTGTGGAACTGTCTGCTGTTCAATTACATTTCAAACACCCGAGCAGAATATAGATTTCTTGACAATAAAAATAAGATCACAGTTTCATCTATATATAAAATTGAGTAGTGGTAAACATCCTGATGAGAGGCACTGTTTCATGATCTTCACAAAGATCATTTAAGATCTATCTCACTTAAGTGATAAGGATTAGCTGTAATTAATAGGTCAGAATATAGAATCTTGGACACTTTAGATACTTGTCTAAAGTTATGTAGCAAAAAAAAAAAATACTCTGCAGCCAAAAATTTAATCCAGGATTGCATATTGCCAAGGTTATGCTGTTTCTACTATGTTAAATTACCTTTCAATAAATGATAATGCACTTGACTTGAGCTAGTGTATATAAATTAGTTTTTTTATAGTCTAGTAGGGCCTCAGAGCCATCAATATTTCTTAGAATGACAGCTTTCAATAAACCATAAGATTTCATGTAAATGATCACGTTTCAGTTTTTTGCATATGGGCCTACTTAATTACCCATGTAATATACGTGTGTGTGTGTGTATAAAATACAAAAGCACATATAGTTACAAAATAAAGTCTATGAAATAATAAGGTACACAACATATAGGAATGTAAAACCACAAAAATGTTTTGAAAGAAAAGTTTAGGACTTGACCTTTAAAGTAATATATAATTAAAATTCTGTATAAGGATTTTCAGATAACTATGAATTATGAAACAAACTAACAGTTTCATGATGGCTACAATATTTAGTAGCTATATATACTGTGTCCATGAGTCTTTTTAAAAATCCAATTTATAGATTTGAAAGTGATTATCTTATTACGAAATAAAAAGTGCTGATCTAGAGAATATTTTCAATTAAATAATATCTTATTGCATAATACATATAGTTTAAGGATTGAAAATGTGCTGCAAGTTTAATCCAATCTACAAATCATTACTGTACCTCCAAAAGATTCTTTATATTCAAATGAAGAACATGTTAAGTATTCTACAAAGAAATGAATACTAAAGAGGAAGTGATTTTGCTTCCACATAAAGATTATTTCAAACTTATTTCCTGTTAACCATATGCCTGCTTTAAAGAAAGAGAACTGCCAATTATATGCCTGCCATTTACTCAAATGTTGCAGGCACATGTTTTCAATTATACTTTGCAATGTAATCAGTTTATATGCTTTGTCCTTTATATCCTTTATTTTCTCTTCAGCTGCAGAAGTAGAAAACTGGAAACTACCCAATATAAGAAAATTGACTGAATATTATTTTATCATAAACTTACTCAGATTACAAAGATGGGGTTCATATGACAAGAATATTTTACATCATTTCATGGAGACCATTAACTGAATAGTACTCAAGGAAAATGAAGGGGTTGAATGATTACAGATATTTTCTTCTGCCCTCTCATTTCATACATGTAGTTAAAGAAAAAATGTTGATTCTTCTATATGATATTGATATAAGGTGAATGGGAAAAGTAAACAATGGAAAAGATTCATTAAAGATATTTTAACAGTTATGCTCTTGAATATATTTCTCACATAAAAAATGAAATCTGCTGTTCCTGAAATCTACATCTCCCACAATCAAAAATTCATTTCAGCAAAAGCTGCATCTATATTAGCATTTCAATGGTGGCAAATTTTCATTGTACTATTCAAATCATTTTAATCTCCCTCTTTATTTTAGGAGGGGCAGCATCTGATTGTAATGGATTGACACTTTCCTCAAAATTCACGGAGCTTAACACAAATGTCAAGAGAGTGTCAACAGTTTATTTTTTTGTTTTGTTCATTCCTAAGGAATGGCCACGTTGATTAGAAACCTTAAATGGATCCTTATTACCCACTGATCAAAGTCTTTTTGAATATGGCATTCATGTCCTCTTTCCAGTCTCATTCACAACACTTCTTTTCCATACCCCTATCTTTCCATTCAATATAGATTGCTGCTGTGTGGATAGCTGATATTCCCCATAGAGTCCTTGCACTCCCATGTTTTAATCCAAGTCATGACAGTGCTACTACTTCCCCATGGAAATCCTTATTCTATTCTCCACTTACCCAAACTTTAGTCACTACCATGTCCTCATGTGGTACATTCTGTAATCTTTGGATTGCACCCCTTGAACATGCTGAAAGCAATGTTGTCCACTGCTATATCTTCATGACACCTTTTGTTATTATAGCTATTGTTCATTTTCCTTATATTTTTGCACATATTTACTTGCTTCACTTCTAAAATATGGGATGCTTAAAGGCAAGGACTTTGTCTTAATCATCTTTGTATTCTTTCAACCCTTTGAATGTCTTAGAATATATTTTCTCAGAGTACTGAATTTCCACTTTAAATAATTTTCCTTAAAAAGCAGAAGTAAGAGTACCTTTGTTATTTCAAATAATTCTGCATCATAAAGGAAATAAAACATTTCTTTTTGAATAAGTGCACAGATATTGAACAACTGGGATATCTATGGCCAAAAGAGTTAAAGTAATCATAGTGCTTGCCAATTAGAGGGATATGAATAAAGATCTACACCACTATACTAACTTTATTCTTAGTGTATGTGGACAAGTTTAGTAGATAAAAATAGTCATGTTATAGTATGACAATTCTTTTCATATTCAATCTTTTTAAAAGAGCTTTGTTATCAGAATGCCTAGGAATATAAATGTCCTATACCATATTAATTTATATATATATAGTTGACCACTGAAAAATATGGGGTTAGGGGAGCTGATCACCTGCACAGTCGAAAATTCTCATATAATTTATAATTCCCCAAACTTAACTACTAATAGCCTGTTAACCAGAAACCTCACCTATAACATAAATCTATTCACATGGTTTGTATACTATGTGTCTAATTTGCTGTGTTCTTATAGTAAAGGAAGCTAGAGAAAAAATTATTTAAAAAATCATAGGAAAAGTTACACTACTGTATCAATACCATAAATATAAACATCATCTATTTATAAGATGAATTGTCACTACCTACATCGATATGGTCATACATGATACAAAACACTGCAGATGTTAAAAGTATTACTAATACTAGACATAAAAAATGAAAAGATAATGTGTAAAAGAAATTCATGTTTATTTACAGGTATAACAATTCATGCATTGATATTCAAGCAGAAATATGATGGTTTTATGGTAGCCTAGTATAATTGATATGATTACTTCACTGTATCCCAGACTATATGCTAATGAATGTATTTTTATGAAATTTTTATGGCATACAGTATTGCAGTAATATTCATAATATAATGTTGGAAGGATTGTTACATAAAAAAACACCTGTGAAGATAGATTGGATAAGCAATTTTTACAATTATGAGAGAAAGAGGCATACTTATGGTAATGTAATTCTAAGTTTTGTGACTGTTTTATGACTTTGCTTTCTAACAATTCATTTCATAAAATATCATGCACCTTATGCCTATATAAGGGTATAGTAATATCTATACATATTTTATGTGTTCATAACTCTTTCTTAAATATTTTGATATATCTAGGCTATGTGGTTCATTTGTGAGTTTTTTCAAATTATACAAATCACAAAAAATTTTTCCAAAGTTTTTATCAATTGAAAAAAATTCCATGTATAAGTGGACCTTTGCATTTCAAACCTGTGTTGTTCAAGAGTCAAGTGTAATTCTTTCACCATAGCATTCTTGGTATAGTGCACTAACATATTTCATTCATCATATGTTGACAACGTATCTACTCTGTATTAACCATGTGTTAAACAAGGAGAAAACCTCTGCACAATATAAATCTAATTACTTTTCTTGTGGTTTCTATGATCTGGTTGGATATAAGGAGTAGGCAGAAAACTGCAGCAGAAAACTGCTGTTATGTTTATTTATTGGCTGCCATCAGAGCACTAAGATAGGCATGTACTTTGGATTTATCGAGTTAGGGAAAGTTTCTTGGGAGAACTGATGTTTATCCTGCAACTTGAAGGTTAAGTAGAATTAGCCTAGTGAGGAGGGAATAAAGAAAGTTTCTAGCTGAGGAAACAGAGATGAGAGAACATGCTGTGGCCTAGGAAATAAAAGATATCAGCAGGACCAGAGAGTAGAACACAAAAATAGTAGAAATAACAGAGGAGGCAAGGAAGGTATTGAAGGGCATTAAAATGATTTTAGAAGTTTGAACTTTAATATGAGAACAATGGGACAGACATTGGAGCCTCCAAGGGAATGACATGATTTAAATTATTTTCTAGAAATTACTTAGGCTGCTCTGTGGATAATGGATTGAATCAAGGTGGGCAGGGACAAGGCAAAATAGTTTCCATTTGTAGCTGTCACAGCCCGAGTAGAGGAAGAGGTCAAGGTGATGAAAAGTGTTACACTGGATAAGGAATGAGAAGTCAATGATGACTCTCAGTAGTGTGGCCTTTGCAACTGAGAATGATATTGCCATCCAGTCAATAAAGCCAGAAATGCTGGAGTAGGGCAGTGACCTTTTGTTCCTGAGTAATTATAACTAAGAACCCCTATGTCAGAGCCATGAATTCCAGACCAGCAAAGACCTATATTCTAAGGGTAAGAAAAACTGAGTGAGAGTGTGCATTATCTACTAAAGCCATTTTCATGGTAGGATATTCCATGCAGATAATATTGAGATTGTATTTACAGTGATAGGTAATAATAAAGTGACTTGAAGAAACATTGTAAATCAACTATGATAAAAAAAATTTTTAAAGAATAAAAAATTTTCATAAAGGTTTGAAGAATTCAATAAAGAGAACAACAACAACAAAAACACACTAGAAGGAATGAATAGCAGACTAAATGGTACAGAAGAACGTAAAAGTGATCCAGAAGAGAAGAATAATGGAAATCACCCAATCAGAACAGGAAAAAGAAAAAAAAATTAAAAATGAAAGCAATTTAAGAAATCTCTGGAATAACTACCATTAAGCATACCAACATTTGCATTATTGCGGTCCCATAAAAAGGAGACAGAGAAGGGGAATGAAAATGTATTTGAGGAAATTATGGCTGAAAATGTTCCAAATCTGAAGAGATATTCAGGTACAGGAAGCACAGATGGTCCCAAATGAGGAAACCAAGCAGATACACAAAAAACAGATAATAACTAAAATGGCAAAACTTAAGAGAATCTTAAAGGCAACAAGAGAAACAAAAAGTCATATCCAAGGGAATCCCTATACAGCTGTTTGCTACTTTTTCTGCAAGAACTCTGCAGGTCAGAAGGGAGTGGCATGGCATATGTGCTGAAAGGGAAAAACCTGCAACTTAGCATACTCCACCCCATAAGATTATCATTTATAATTAAAGGAGAGATAAAGAACTTAGAAAAGCAAAAACTGAAAGAGTTCATAATACTAAACCTACTCTAAAAGAAATGTTAAATAGACTTCCCTAAGTGGAAAACAAGTGAGAATATCTAAGAAAAGGGAAATTCCATTAGGAAACACAAATACATAGTAAGGACCGAGGATCAACCACTTACGCCAATACAAAGATGAAAAATTTGTAAAGGCAACTATAACTGCCATAGACAGTTAAGGGATAAGCATGAAGATGTAAAATATGACATAAAAAAATAGAGGGGAGTAAAATCATGTAGCTCTTTTAAAATGTGTGAACTTAAATGATTACCACTATAAAACAAGTAGTTATATGTCAATATATATGAACTCCATGGGAACAAAAGTCATAATTTTATATTACTTGGATTACAATTTTTTAGATAACTTTACTGAAGAGTTTCTTTAACACATCTCAAGAACTTGGAAAAGCATGTTTGTGTTATCCATAGAAATCTGATATTTACCCTAGGCCTTTTTTAAAAAATGTAGCTACCCAACAAGAATATGTGCTTGCATTTTTATTTTTGCCCATGGCATGCAAAATCTCCCAGGCCAGGGATTGAACCTGAGCCACAGCAGTGACAACACCGAATTCTTAACCTCTAGGCTGCCATGGAACTCACCTGCTTGCATTTTCAGATGTATGAGTTAGCTCCAGGTTCAGTAGGCTTATTGGTATCTCACTGACAAGACTCTAGTTACTGTGTCTATGCTAAGCTACAAGTTAGACCTTGGGGGCCACAGGGGGACATATATTGTATTTGAAACTGCACCGAAGAAAAATGAGAGGGAAGATCATTGTTTCTAGAGATACTAGGAAAATTGCCAGGAAGATTAAGTCACACTAATATTACTTTGCAAAGAGATCTTCTTGTAGATTGGATAACTTTTCCAACAAGGCAGACAAAAAATTGCTCCAGAAGTCACATTTTAGAATATTATATTTTATCATCAGGAGGAATAAAATTAATTCTAATCAATAGTATTAGGTCAATGAGATCATCAAATTGAATTAAACATCAAAAAATACCATATCTAGCTATGTTTAAAGAACTTCTAAGCTTCTTACAGAATACATTTTCAATTTATTCTGATCTAACATTTCCTTAAGCAATACTTGAGAAGATTTGAATATTACATTTTACTCAAAATGTTGAAAGAGTCCCTAAGCAATCAAACCCGCAGATTCTGCTGCCTTTCACTTTAGGAATGTATTGCTCTCAAGCCTTGTGCCATAATGATAAAATTTTAAATGAATTAGACAACAATTAGTATTTTGTATCTTGTCATATGTATTCATTCTTTTGGCAAACATTTGCTTTTCTAGGGCAAAACTGTATGTTAGAAATTGTGGATGGTTCTTCTGATAAAAACAAAACTACTGGACATTCTGCATTAATGTTTAAAATGCAAGCTGTACCAGTTTGATAGTATCCTCCTTTAAAAGACTAGGCTCCCTCAACTATGATGCATCCTGCTTTAAAAGACTAGGCTCCCTCAACTATGATGCATATCTATTTAGTGTACAGTATCTACCTGGGCTCTTTCCATGACCCAGTGGGACACTTGGGAGCAAGGGGAATTGATGTTCACATAAAGGTTATACAGCCTGCTCTGCCAATGAATAAATTTCCAGGACCTGGATCCTGGATGTTATTTTCTGGCAACATCCATGAAACTGTGGTAGACCAGCTTGGTAGCATGAAAGCAGAGTAAAATCTCAAACTCTTTATAGTTCTTGACATGTACTGTTACCTTCAATAGGATTTTTGGAAAGAAAATCCAAAATTATTTTTTAGGTGTATAAATACTCAGAAAATATTTGCATACTAAATGTATTAGATGCTGTAAATTATGTTAAAATGTGGAATATAGGTCCCAAAACAGCAGAGTTAATAATTCAAATTTTCTGAAGGTGAAAGTGTATCATTTTAACTTGCATCCTAGGTGATTCTTTGACCTCACTGAAATTTGAAAATGATGCCTAAACTGCTTCTTAGGTGTCATATAAACTAACTCTTTAAAATCAGTCAAATGAGTCAATATAGCTTTAGTTTTATGATAAACACTGTATCGTGATGGTTAAAATATGGTTAAAATATTCTGGAATATTTTTTCCCACAATTGGGGAGAATGTGTTTTACTTCTTCATATTCTCTACAGAATGTCTTCACTCTCCCTCTCCCATTGTGTTAGCAAAATGAATTATTCTGCAGGTGTCAGTAATTACATAGGTTAACAGACATCTGAAGATAAAGGTTGACTGTCTATTTTGTTGTGTGTTTGATATGCTAATGAACTATGTATACAGAAATATTCATTGGTGGTGACAGTATATATGTATATATGTGTATATCTATTTCTTCTCAATGGCACATGAGACATTCTTAAGAATAGATCACATACTGGGGCACAAAACTAACCTCAACAAATTTAAGAGCATAGAAATTATTCCAAGTATCTCCTCTGACCACAAAGGCATGAAACTAGAAATCAACCACAGGAAAGGAGATGAGAAAAAACATTCCACATGGAGACTAAACAACATGCTACTAAAAAACAATTGGTCAATGAGGAAATCAAGAAGGAAATTAAATATCTTGAGACAAGTGAGAATGAAGACAAAACCACTCCAAA
Organism: Catagonus wagneri; assembly: GCA_004024745.2. Lineage (NCBI taxonomy): Eukaryota > Metazoa > Chordata > Mammalia > Artiodactyla > Tayassuidae > Catagonus > Catagonus wagneri. Next base: position 3,563,803 of record PVHT020000886.1, on the reverse strand, counting down.
TCTATGGGATGCTGCAAAAGCAGTGCTTAGAGGGAAATTCATAGCAATACAGGCCTTCCTCAAAAAAGAAGAAAAATCTCAAATCAACAACCTAACCCATCACCTGAATGAGTTAGAAAAAGAACAAAAACACCCTGAAGTCAGCAGAAGGAAGGAAATCATAAAGATCAGAGAGGAAATCAATAAAAGAGAGTCTCAGGAAACAATAGAAAAAAATCAATAAAACCAAGAGCTGGTTCTTTGAAAAGTTAAACAAAATTGACAAACCTCTGGCTAAACTCACCAAGAAGAGGAGAGAAAAAAACTCAGATAAACAAAATAATAACTGAAAAAGGAGAAGTCACAATGGATATTACAGAAATACAAAAAACCATGTCAGAATACTATGAACAACTGTATGTCAACAAATTGGACAACCTAGAAGAAATGGACAACTCTTTAGAGACTTGCACCCTGCCAAAACTGAATCAAGAAGAAATAGATCAACTGAACAGACTGAACACTAGAAATGAAATTGAATATGCCATAAAAACATTCCCTACAAATAAAAGTCCAGGACCAGATGGCTTCACAGGTGAATTCTACCAAACATACAAAGAGGAACCCATACCCATTCTCCTTAAGCTTTTCCAAAATGTTGAAGAAGAAGGAACACTTCCAAAGACATTCTATGATGCCAACATCACCTTAATTCCAAAACCAGACAAAGACACCATGAAAAAAGAGAACTATAGGCCAATATCTTTGATGAATATAGATGCAAAAATTCTCAACAAAGTTTTAGCCAGCCGAATCCAACAACATATCAAAAAGATCATACACCATGACCAGGTGGGATTCATCCCAGGTGCACAAGGATGGTTCAACATATGCAAATCAATCGATGTCATACACCACATTAACCAAAGAAAAGTCAAAAACCACATGATCGTCTCAATAGATGCAGAAAAACCATTTGACAAACCAACATCTATTCATGATCAAAACTCTTACGAAAGTGGGAATACAGGGAGCATTACTTAACATAATAAAAGCCATTTATGATAAACCCACAGCAAATATAATACTCATTGGAGAAAACCTGAAAGCATTCCCACTAAAATCTGGAACAAGACAGGGATGCCCACTCTCACCACTATTATTCAACATAGTATTGGAAGTCCTAGGTACAGCAATCAGACAAACAAAAGAAATAAAATGCATCCAAATAGGAAGAGAAGAGGTATAACTGTCACTCCATGCAGATGACATGATACTTTATATAGAAAACCCCAAGGACTCAATCCCAAAATTATTTCAACCCATAGACAAATTCAGCAAAGTAACAAGATATAAGGTTAACCTTCAGAAATCAATCGCATTTCTGTATACTAACAAAGAAGTATTAGAAAAAGAATACCAAAATACTTTACCTTTTAAAATAGCACCCCAAAAAATCAAATACCTGGGAATAAACCTGACCAAGGAGGTGAGAGACTTATATGCAGAAAACTACAAAACATTAATCAAGGAGATCAAAGAAGATACAAACAAATGGAAAGATATTTCATGCTCATGGGCCAGAAAAATAAATGTTGTAAAAATGGCCATATTACCCAAAGCAATCTACAGATTCAATGCAATCCCTATCATATTACCCAAGACATTCTTCACATAACTAGAACAAAACAAGCCAAAAATTTATATGGAAACAAAAAAGACCCAGAATCGCCAAAGCAATTCTAAAGAACAAAAATCAAGCAGGAGGCATAACTCTTCCAGACTTCAGGCAATATCACAGGGCCACAGTAATCAAGACAGTGTGGCACTGGTACCAAACAGACATAAGGACCAATGGAACAGAATAGAGAAACCAGAAATAAACCCAGATGCCTACGGTCAATTGATTTTTGACAAAGGAGGCAAGAACATAAAATGGGAAATAGACAGTCTTTTCAGTAAGCATTGATGGGAAACTTGGACAGCTGCATGTAAATCAATGAAACTAGAGCACACTCTCACACCATGCACAAAAATAAACTCTAAATGGCTTAAAGACTTAAATATAAGTCAAAACACCATTAAACTCTGGGAAGAAAACATTGGTAAAACATTCCCTGACATCAACCTTACAAATGTTTTCTCAGGTCAGTCTCCCAAAGCAACAGAAATAAAAGCAAAGATAAATCAATGGGACAAAATCAAGCTGACAAGCTTTCTTACAGCCATCTGTATTTACATGAATGATTTGAATTACATACATTAGACAAATCATTAAGTGTTTCATGGTTAAGAACTGAGTCATAAATATATGACTAAAATGTTTCCTATAGCCTGGTTATGCACCTTAATACACACTTTCTTACTTGATCTTTCCTTCTGAGAGTATAGAGGATTTATGGCTCTCTACTAGTGGTTTGGAATACATGTTTTTTTAAAAAAGTGGAGTTCCCATTGTGGCTTAGCAGTTAATAAACCTGACCCGTGAGGATTCAGATTCAATCCCTGACCTTGCTCAGTGCATTAAGAATCTGGCATTGCTGAAGATGGCAGTATAGGAGGACTGGAGCTCAACTTCTCCCGAAAAACAGCAAAACTTCAACCAAATGCCGAGCAGCCTTCAACCAAATGCTGAGCAGCCTTCAACCAAATAGACTGTAAACTTCCAAAAAAGATATTCTACTCCAGAAGACAAAGAGGAGACCACATCAAGAGGTAGGAGGGGCGATTATGCGATAGAAGCAACCCCATACCTCCTGGGTGGGAAGCCCCACAGACTGGAAAGTAACTGCATCACAGAGACTCAGCTACAGGACTGAGAGTTCTGAGCCCCACATCAAAACCCCACGCCTGGGGATTGGGCACAGGGAGAAAGAGCCCCCACAGCATCTGGCATTGAAGGCCAGCGGGGCTTGTGTGCAGGAGCTCCACAGGACTTGGGGAAACAGAGACCCCATTCTTGAAAGGCACACACAGACTTTCACGTGCACTGGGTCCCAGGGCAAAGCAGTCTCCATAGGAATCTGGGTGGAACCTGACTACAATTCTTGGAGGATCTCCTGGGAAAATAGGGGTGACTGTGGCTTGTTGTGGGGGAAGGACATTGGAGGTGAAGCTCTCAGGAACATTCATCAGCCTGCATTTCTCTGTAGGGGGCCATTTCTGGGAAAATCTGGTCCCTCCCATCAGTGCTGAGAAGCCCCAGGCCAAACAATAATCCAGGTGGGATCACAGCCCCACCCATCAGTAAACAGACTGCCTAAAGACCCCTCAGGCACACAGCCAGCCTCTAATCTCATCCAGAGACAAAGCCCCACCCATCTGAGGGCTAGGAATCAACCCCATCTACCAGTGGTCAGGCATCGGTCCCTCCCATCAGGAAGCCTACAGAAGCCCCGCCCATACCAGCTTTAGTCACAGGGGAGGCAAAGGCCAGAACTAAGAGAGGCTACAACTCTATTGTTGGCAAAAAGGTCACCACACCAAAAACCTATAAAAATGAAAAGACAGAAGACTCTAACCCAGATAAGGGAGAAAGAGAAAAGCACAGAAAAACAGCTCAGTGATGAGATTATCGGCCTCTCAGAAAGAGACTTTAGACTGTTGATGCTGAAGATGATGCAAGGCATTGTAAATAAACTGGAGGCAAAGATTGATCATTTACAGGAAACACTGAGCAGAGAAATACAAGCTGTAAAAATTAAAGAAGAAGAGATGCAAAATACAATAACTGAAATAAAAAATTCATTAGAAGCAGCCAACAGTAGAATAATGGAGGCAGAAGAACGAATCAGCGAGGTGGAGGACAGATTAGTGGAAATCACTAATGCAAAAGAGAAAAAGAGATAAAAGATTGAAAGGAAAGGGGCTGAGTCTCAGAGAACTCTGGGATAATGTTAAATGCACCAACATCCGTATTATAGGGGTGCCAGAGGGAGAAGAGAGAGAGAGGGGACAGAAAAAAATATTCGAGGAGATAATAGTCGAGAAATTCCCTAATATGGGAAAGGAACCACTCGCTCAAATCCTGGAAGCACAACGAGTACCATATAAAATAAACCCAAGGAGGAACATCTCCAGACACATATTAATCAAAATGACCAAAATTAAAGACAAAGAGAAAATTTTGAAAGCAGCTAGGGAAAAGAAACAGACGACATACAAGGCAACCCCAATAAGGTTATCAGCAGATTTTTCATCTGAAAATCTGCAGGCCAGAAGGGAGTGGCATGATATACTTAATGTGATGAAAGGGAAAAACTTCCAACCAAGATTGCTTTACCCTGCAAGGCTCACATTCAGATTTGAAGGAGAGATCAAAACCTTTACAGATAAGCAAAAGCTAAGAGTTTTCTGCAACACTAAACCAGCTTTACAGCAATCTTAAAGGAACTTCTCTAGTCAGAAAAGCAAAGGCCACAACCAGAAACAAAAACACCACAAATGACAAGGCTCACCAGTAAAGGCATATATACAGTAAAGATACTAAATCATCCATGCACAACTATGCTACCAAAATCAGAAATCGTGAGAAGAGAGCACAAATGAAGGTCACTGGAGATGCACGTGCAATTAAGAAACCAACAACTTAATCTCATTTGTATATAGACTCCTATATCAAAACGTCTGGGTTAAAAAAAAAAAAAAAAGCAACAAAACCCCCAGTTAATACAATGGCAATAAGAACATATATATCAGTAGTTACCTTAAATGTTAATGGACTGAATGCCCCAACCAAAAGACATAGACTAGCCGAATGGACACAAAAACAAGAAAACAACCAATGGATCACTGAATAAATCAAAGAGGAAATTAAAAAATACCTAGAAGTAAATGACAACAAAGACACGACACTCCAAAACCTCTGGGATACAGCAAAAGCATTTCTAAGAGGAAAGTATACAGCGAAACAAGCCTACCTCAGGAAACAAGAAAAAGCTCAAATAAACAACCTAACTTTACATCTAAAGCAGCTAGAGAGGGAAGAAGCCAGATCATGGAAACAACCTAAATGCCCACCGACAGAGGAGTGATAGGGAAGATATGGTACATACACATAATGGAATGTTACTCAGCCATTAAAAGGAACAGAATAACAACACTTATAGCAACATAGATGAACCTAGAAATTATCATACAAAGTGGAACCAGTCAGACAATTAGACAGCAACGCCCAATGCTACCGCTTACATGTGGAAACTAAAGAGACACAATGAACTTCTTTGAAGAACAGACAATGACTCACAGATTTTGGAAAACCTTGGTTTTTCAAATAAGACAATCTGGGGGGTGGGGGGATGCACTGTGGGTTTGGACACAAAATCTATCGAATTGACTTATGATCTTTGTACACCTATAACTGAAATAAAATTCATTGTTAATACGAAAAAAATAAAAAAAAGAAAAAAAAAAGGAAGAATAAGAAAGGAAAGCCTCTCAGATTTAGAAGGGCTTAGAAAATATGTCATTTATATATAATCCTGAAAATTTTACTTACAGGCACCCTCTAGCCAAGAAAGAAATGAATGCAAACAAAGAAAACAAGAAAGGGAAATTCACGTCATAAAAGCAGTAGTTATAAACATTGAAATCAGTTGTGCATTTAAATTTTCATTGTTGCAAACGTTAACTGAGAATGTAATTGTAGCAAATAATTCTTGAGAGAATAAATACTAGTTTATTATTTAAAAAAAAAAAAAGAATCTGGCATTGCTGTGAGCTGTGGTGTAGGTCATAGACACGGCTCAGATCCCACGTTGCTGTGGCTGTAGATGGAGTAGACCAGCAGCTACAGCTCTGATTCTGATTCCAACCCTAGCCTGGGAACCTTCATATGTCATAGGTGCAGCTGTAAAAAGACCAAAAAAAAAAAAAAAATGTATCATGTATTTCTCTTCTGCTGCAGCAGGTTAAGTATCTGGCATTGTCACTGCAATGGTTTGGGTTGCTTCTCTGGAATGGGTTCAGTCCCTGGCCCAGGTACTTCCACATGCCACAGTGTAGCCAAAAACCAAACCAAAGCAAAATAAAATGTATCATTATTTCCCTTACATAACTCATGATATGGAATAGTAACTATAGGGTAAAAATATAAGCAACAAGCAAAATTTAACCATACCATTATGAATATTAATGGTATATTAATATCAACTGGAAAATATAAGTTATATTAACTGGAAAAAGAAGGCATTTTCCATGGAAAAGTGTTTCTCAAAGAATGAGTTAGAAGAAGCCAGGTGGCTTCTGGGAAGAAGGAGTAGTCAACTGTGCTGTACAATAAGGCTAGTAAATGCATCAAGAAAAGTGAAATAATTTCCATTATTTAAACCCTAAATAATCTTCCTTAATGGTAGAACAACTTAAATTACCTATTATTTAGTGGCTAAGGCATACACACAGACGATGAAGGAATGTAGCTGGCACTAAAGGCTTAACCATGGCAAATGGTATCATGGTCACGAAAAGGTGAATTTCAAAAGCTGTTTTTACTTTTCCTTTATAAGTTGCAACACAATATAATTGAACCTTAACCCCTAATAAGTGGCACCAAAAAAAAAATCAAATTTCTTAGATGCTTTCACTTTAACAGAGAAATTACACTTTCTGTTAACTTCAAAGTAGAGTGTGGAGTTCCAAGCTTCACACTGATGAGGGATAGAGGTAATAACTTCAGCCAAATTTGCTAGATATATTTACACATTGAGAATAATGGGAAATGCTTCTTATAACAAGACGACAGTTATCAGCTTGAGGATAGAACTGATTTACTGCCAGTTACTACAGAGCAAGGTGAAGAAAAATTCAATGATTTTCTTCATAATTCTACATATTTAATCTTTCATATTTTGACACAGTTATACATTATTGGTGATAGGATTTAACATATCTATAAAAATTTCATTGTGATGAAATGTTAGCTATCGTTATTTCTGTTGTAGACATCATGCTCCTACTTACTATGCAGCATTCTTATATACAGTAAACATCATCCTAATATTTATGATGTGCCAAACATTGTGCTAAGCACGTTACATATAAATACCTTATTTGATTTTCTAATCTTATATAAGAGTAGGATACTCTGTTATACCTCATGATGTTGCGGAGGTAGCACTAAGGAAAGCTTGATATTTGACTGTGATGATAGATGTTGTGCCTAGAAAAACTGACAGGTAGTTTAGTCTCAGTAAAAAACTTTAGGAACAGTCTCAAGTATCTTGCACCAATTACTTGTTCTTGGGGAATAGACAGGCACACAGCCTGACTCTTCAAGATGGTGAAGGGACTATATGAAAACTCATGTGAAAATGGCAAAGCCAAGATACTAGCATTTAATGTGTAGGCCTTTGTGACTAGAAAGCCTGCATCTCTAGTCTGAACAGCTGTCTCCCTGACAATTGAATCTCATGTCCCTGTCATTACAGATGCTTTTTTTACTATCTGTTCATAACTGTCATCACATCATCATCCTTTTATAACATCTATTCCTATTTTTACAGATGAAGAAAACAAAGCTCACTGATGTTAAAAGAGTTTACCAATTTACACACTCTTTAACTGACTAAGTACAATCAAAGCACACATTGGAACAGGTTCTTAAGTAATATGATTTATTACCTAAAATTATTTCTTAGTCGAAGGAAAATTTTCTACAGGTAAGGGCTTCACTAACAGTCCTCATGGGCAATTGTGTGACAGCTTATGGAGAGTTGCTACTTAAACACAGGAAGCCACATAATTATATTGCAGTTAATTAATATTAAGTAGGGAACAAAAGGAAACATATAATGACAAGTCTTTCTAATTTGTTCCTTTTCAATCAGTCTCATCTCTGGTGGTGTCAGAAAAGCAAGCGCCAATCGCTGAACTCTTTCCCATGGCAGTGTCTGCCTTTATATGCACTCTTTTCTCACTCTGTTGTCTTTGGTATAACACATTTTGCCAGAAGGGCAGCATTCAGATTCAATAGGAGCAGATTCAGGTTGTTGGGAAAAAAATGGAGTGATGCTTCAGGAGCAGCCCAAAATCAATAAGGAAGAGTGCTGCTTAACAGAGTGAAATAAAGAGCAATTACTTACTGCAGCTAAATGACATCCTGTGTTGGATCACTGTCTATGCTGGAGGCTGATAGGCACCAAACTGAGGGGCTGTGAGATAAGCAGTTGACATGGTTACAAAGGGAGTACACCAAAGAGATGATTTAACTTCAATTGGTAAATTAGAGCTGTATTACATAAACTCAGTCAGGAAAATGTTTCATTCTTGAGTTCTTGAGTAAATTCAAGAAAATATTGGAGTAGATTACAGTTTTAATCTATGGCCAGGTTTTTCAACCTTGACACTACTGACATTTGAGACTAGATAATTCTTTGTTGTGAAGGACTGATCTTTACTCTCTTCACACTAATAGTGCCTCTACTCTGAAATAAAATATGCCTACTTTGAGAAATAAAATATGCCTCCTTGAAATAAGGAGGCATATTTTATTTCAAGGTAGAGGCACTATTAGTGTGAAGAGAGTAAAGATCAGTCCTTCACAACAAAGAATTATCTAGTCTCAAATGTCAATAGGTCAGTTACCCAAAGCAACAGAAATAAAAGCAAAGATAAACCAGTGGGACCTAATCAAGCTGACAAGCTTTTGCACAGCAAAGGAAACCAAAAAGAAAACTAAAAGACAACTTACAGAATGGGAGAAAATAGTGTCCAGTGATGCAATGGACAAGGGCTTAATCTCTAAAATATACCAACAATTTATACAACAGCAAAAAAAGCCAACAAACCAATTGAAAAGTTTGCAAAAGACCTGAATAGACATTTCTTCAAAGAAGATATACAGTTGACCAACAAGCATATGAAAAAATGCTCAACACCACTGATTATTAGAGAAATGCACATCAAAACTACTATGAGGTACCACCTTACACCAGTCAGAATGGCCATCATTAATAAGTCCACAAACAACAAATGCTGGAGGGGCTGTGGAGAAAAGGGAACTCTCCCTCCTGAACTGTTGGTGGGAATGTAAATTGGTACAACCACTATGGAAAACAATATGGAGGTATCTTAGAAAACTCTACATAGAACTACCATATGACCTAGCAATCCCACTCTTGGGCATATATCCGGACAAAACTTTCCTTGAAAAGGACACTTGCAGACACATATTCCTTGCAGCACTATTCACAATAGCCAAGATGTGGAAACAACCCAAATGTCCACTGACAGATGATTCAATTAGGAAGATGTGGTATATATACACAACGGAATACTACTCAGCCATAACAAAGAATAAAATAATGCTATCTGCAGCAACATGAATGGAATTAGAGACTCACATACTGAGTGCAATAAATCAGAAAGAGAAAAAATATCATATGATATCACATATCTATAATCTAATGTACTGCACAAATGAAACTTTCCATATTAAAAAAAAAAATCACAGGCTTGGAGAACAGACTTGTGGTTGCCAAGGGGGAGGGGGAGGCAATGGGATGGTCTGGGAGTATGGGGTTAATAGACTATTGCCTTTGGGATGGAAAAGCAAGGAGATCCTGCTGTATAGCACCAGGAACTATGTCTAATCACGTGCAATGAATCTATAAATGTATGCTTAACTGGGTCACCATGTTGTACAGTTGAAAAATTGACAGAAAACTGTAAACCAGGTATAATGGAAAAATAAACATTATATCAAAAAAAAATAAAATATGTCTCCTGAAAGGCAAAATTGTCCACACTGAGAAACACTGACTTACCAAATCAATTCTTTACTTGATTCATAATATGTTCCTACAGTATTTCTTTCCTAGTGTGATTCTTGGATAGACAGAAATAAAGGTTCCCTGCATAAACCTGAAGGAGCACAGTAAATTTTACCTTGGATAGCATCTAATTTGTGAGGAAGACTCAAAACACCTGGGATTCCTCTCTACTTCATCATATCTTGAGTAGATGTGTTAGTTTATTTTGAGGCTTACATGGTAGTAATTGGTGGTCTTGTTCATTAAGAAAATGCTGGCATGTGTAGGCAAAAATATGTGTAGGAACTACTCTCTATAAGGGAAAATAAAAAGATGATCTCATGTCTACCATTCTGGGCATGGAAATCTTGACTGAATCGTTAGTTGAAATTCTGTGTCTAAACCTCAGTATGGACTATTTCTGAAGAGGTTCTCTTGCAATGCAGGATTTAAACACAACTAAGTTTTTTGTGTGTGTGTGTGCCTGATTGAAATCACACTTGAAGTAGAGTCTTTTATAACTATGTATCTGTCACTCTAGCTACCTGAATTTGGAATTTACCACTGCACTAATTTTTATGATGTAATACTCGAGGAGAGGTCTTTAATTAATAGGTAGCATGCAGTCTGGTTAGGGTAGCACTTCTTTGATTTAGGAGTCAAGAGATTTAATGTTAATACGTAGAGGTCATGACATATATAAAAACTTGATGGTATCATTTACCTTAGGGACACATTTCACTCAAAATGTGCTACAAAGATTGCTTGTCTTAGGATCGTATGAAATGCAAATGCATATTATAATTCAAGAATTCTGAGCCAATCCCAGAACTGTGGCATCAGAACTATTATCGATGTTGCGCCTATTCCAAAAAATAATTATTTTAACTGATAATAGGGTGTTCAATAGGAAGATAGTTAAGGAAAATAAGGAAGCCAGTGGCATGATTAGATTTACATATTTTACATGATTTCTAGGAGTTCCTGTTGTGGCGCAGTGGAAATAAATCTGACTGGGAACCATGAGGTTGCGTGTTCGATTCCTGGCCTCGCTCAGTGGGTTAAGGATCCAGCGTTGCTGTGGCTGTGGTGTAGGCCAGCAGCTTGTAGCTCCGATTTGACCCCTAACTTGGGACTCTCCATATGCCATGGGTGTGGGCCTAAAAAGCAAAAAATATTTAATGATTTCTGTAACTTTTCTCTAGTATGTGTGTGAAGGTATAGAAGAGTGGATATGGTACACTGCCAAGAGTTAATGGTGTCTTAAGATAGAGTGATGGAAATGGAGAGAAGTGAGCACGATGATGAATCACTATGAAATAGTTACAGATTGAACAATAGACAGCGAGGAAGAAGGAAGTATCAAAGACAATTTCAAATTTTTAATGGTTTCTATTCATCTCTTTGTTCAACAAATATTACTGAAATTGCTAAACATAGTTGAAAACTAGAATGATGCAAATATAATGGTTCATTTAGGAAAAATACGATTGAAATACCTGTTACATAGTGATGGAGGTATGTGTATGAATGGAACTCTGAAATGAGGTTTAAATTGTTGCCTCTGGGATGGAAAAGCAAGGAGATCCTGCTGTATAGCACTGGGAACTATGTCTAATCACTTGTGACGAATCCATATATGTATGTGTAACCAGGTCACCACGTTGTGCAGCTGGCTATAATGGAAAAAAACTTAAAAAAAATTTGAAGTTTAAAGGTTGTTCATGTAAAGAAAGTCAGTCATGGGACTGGATGACATCACCTAGGTAAAGTGTAATGAATTTGGACGAGACCCTGAAACTCAAACAATCTGAAATTCAAACATTTAGTTAGAAAAGTGTTCCGCTGAGGAAAGTGAGTAGCAGTGATTCGAGAAACAGGAAAACCATCAGAAGCATAAGGTGTCACAAATAGCAAAAGGTGATGGAATTCAAGATGAGAGAGGTTAACCCATTGCCTGTTTCTTAGCAGTTAAAATATCTGTGAACTGATAAGTATCCATTTGACTTAACAAGTTAGATAGAGGTCTTCAGGAGGAGTAAAAGCCAAACTGAAGTATGTTGATGAATAAGAGGGAAGTGAGAAACTGATGCAACTAAAATAAACAATTCTCTGGTAAGCTGTTTCAACTCTTAGAAAATGATGCTGTTTTAATATTTATTTTTCACGGTCTCTTCTTGATTCAAGACACATTCATATCATCATTTTAATGTCTTACTTCACCTTACTCTTTAATTACTGGTTTAGTTTCTTAAGCAAAAAGGATGTGCCTACTCATAGGATTGATTTCTTTAAATCTTCTGTTGCATTTATATTAAGTATGGGTTCTCCATAAGAGTGAATGTATAAGTGAATGAAAACAAATAGTAAGGGCAGAAAGAGGCAAAGAGAATGAGAAATATTAATATGGATTGAAGATGCATTCCTATTTTAGAACTAGCTTTAGATTTTAACATTTCTGGCTAATGCCTGTAGGGAATTACTCAAAGTATTGAATATTGAATAGATTTCTTGGAAAAGTCATTTGCTGCTTCATTGCTATCTACCACTTTGTCCTGATGTGAAACTATCATTCCTGTGGCCAAGATATGGATTCACCTCAGTCTTATGATTCTAACATCTGGACCTTCCAGTACAGCCTCTCCTGATATGCAGGGCATCACCTCTGTAGCAAGCAAAAAGTTATTCTCTCTACCTATAGATGACTTAAATTTAAAGAATGCACACAGACCTACTCTAAGCCAACATCCTGCTACCATGTTTCCTCTTTTAACTACAAACTATTGTAACAGGACACAACTTGCAAAGGTCAGGGTAAGCATTTGTAATCTTCTTCATGACATGGTTACTACTTGACCTTCATTTCTCCAAATTCAGCACAAAATACCTTTGCTTGTACTACTCAATTTTTTTTCTATTTATATCCCACAAACTTAACAGATACACCTCTATTTATCTACTGTTCATGAGTGTCACTGAAACACAGCATAATGGCTAGAACATATAATTATATATATTTGAATATGAATCCTTTTGATCTCAGTTTTCTTACATCCGATGTGTATCATATCTATGCATTAAAATGAAATTTTATGGGCTCTTCATGGAAATATTTAACAATGCTTTGAGAAATTTGGGATGGGTTGTTGACTGCCATTAACAATTTTTATAATCTTGGGCAAGTCACTTATCAACTCTAGCCAGTTTTCTTATAAAGTCAAGGGATTAAACCACATTAACTTTACACTCTCTATAGCTTCTTAAACTATTGCTAAATCCAAATGAAAATATTTATATTTTCCATGGGAAAGAGGTTATATTTCAAATTAATGAAATAAAAATAATTGAACATGATGTGTTTAGATCATAGCAATTTGTATATTTAATCTAAATCTCATATTTTGTACTTTGTTGATTTTTTCTATTTAAAAATCTATTTTGTATCCTTTTAAGGTTGACTAGCTTTAAAGCTGGTGTCCCATCTGTTTTCTCTTTGTTAGCAGACTTTTTGAGGCTACTCTGAGTTCATAAAGAAAATGATTTGCTTTGATAAAGCAGCTTTTCAAAGAGAAAAAAATATAGCCTTAGAATTTCTTTTTACACTCTATGGTAAGTGTTTCTAACACCCATAAACTCATCCTAAGTAGAAAAAAAAAGGTTGGTTATTTGAAAAATTGCTATTATTAAGTAAACCTCTTATCTCCAAGGCTCAACTCTACACAGTGAAAGAAAGTATTTTTGAAATTCCATGCTTCTTTTAAAAATTGGTTCCAACTTGTAGGTAATGATATCATGACCGTAACTTTCCATACCAGAATTCATTTCCTGCTGTGTTTTTTTTTCTTTATATATGCTATATGAAAGCATTTCAGAAAATCAGATGGTAGATAAATATGAATATTACTTTATCACAAATCCCAAACCACTCTGCGTACCTAATATTTCCATACATGCTTCTAATATTATTTTGATGTTGTAAGTTCTTGGAAAGACTTTTAAATAGCATTGTGTCACCAAAGCATAAAGCATAAAAGGCAAGTTTTGTTATTTATCATTTTACTGTCTCATACATGCCCCCTGAATTTTCTTAAATGATGTTTAGTCTACTTTAAATTTTGTACTTGTCTGAAGGAAAATATAGACAAAGCTAATACAAAACAGCTAGTAACATAAAAGTAATATTGAAATATATCCTGAATCTATACATTTTAATGTGGGAACAATTAAATATTTAGATTAAAATAATGAAAGTATATTGTGAAAAATGAACCAGTGAATGCAGGGAGATGCATCCAGTGATCTGGCATCCTTGAGCTGACCTTCTTGCATTTGAACTACTTTGACACTCATTCTGGCCAGGGCCAGGGAGAGGAGCAGAGGTGAGGTACAGTATTTGGATATGTCCTGTTTAACTTTTTCCAACATCATTCTTACCTACTTACATAGTATCAGTACCTTCTGGATACCTCCACTTTTCATGATTTCTTTCAAATCCTTTTCTTCAGGGATTATCTGTAGCCTGAATCTGAACAAAGGTTTACATGACCGGTAACATACTAATGTAACTTCAAGTTACCTGGAAGCAATTTCTACATGAAGTTTGGGTATTTTTTTATGTAATAAACTAAATTCAGAATTAATAAAGAATATTTAATAAATCTAGATGAACTGACACAGAGCTAAGATTTAGTACAAGGAAACAACTGGCAAGGGGTACTTAAATATTTAGACAGATGAAGAGATATCATTGTCTATATGACTTGGAATTCAAAGACTTGCTGTTCCTAGCCGAGTCCTCTTGAGTAAGGAAATTATTATTAAAAGCCTCAGTTTTCCACTTGTTAAATAGATATGAGGCATTTGAAACTAGTTTTAATGTATATTTACTGGGATAAATTAGGATATTTTATGTGAAAGCAATCTATAACATTTAAAGAATATGACAAATGAGATACTATATTTATTGTTTGTAATATCCCAATTATACTATATATTATATATTGTCATTATTCAATGAGTCATAGTCCTAAAAATAACTTGCCTTACATTATATTAATATAAAAGAACAAATGACTAGTATGAAATTGCTCTATTTTTGTATTACTACCTTTCTCATGTTATCTCATAGATTAGGTAAATAATGTCTTTAGGAGTTTCCCAGCAGAGCTTATGGGCTAAAATTTCTCATAAGCCAGAAACATTTAACCAAGGAGTTTTGGACTCACACTATTTTATAAATATGATTATATTTACATATATATGATAGATGCTAGAAAACAAGAGAAATAGACCAGATTCTTAAGCAATCATATATAATTACACATTTATTCTTAATTATGTATGTAACTATATATATTATAATTACATACAATACATAATATACACATATGTTCATTTCTTGGATACAAGAAATATTTCCATATTGTAAATCTAGAGCAACTGCTTATAAAGCCTTTGAATTACTTACATAAAAGTTATTAGGTTAATAAAAATATTTTTTAATATGGCTTTCATTAAAGAAACAGTGCATCATCTAATATGCGCTAGATATTTTGCATCTGGGTGTCTAGAAAAGATACTCATTTTTCATGTTGTTGTAGTTAAGCCACAATAATTTCCCATTATTGTGCACTCCTACATAAATACTCCTTTCCCTTAGACATAAATTTAGCTTATTTAGAAATCATACTTTCCTGGAATATCAGTTGTACGGAATTATACTTAAGTTTGTTCCAAATTGAGGCCCTAATCATATAGCCTTATTGCCATTATAAGCAGGGATTGTCTGAAATTCTCATTTAAATCAACTTTTAACTAGAGAGGATTATTCACATTGACTGGGTTACAACGCACACACACATATTAGTTCTAAAGGCAAGTCGTTATTGTTCCTCAGAATTTTTTCTAGAGTTCATTTGCTCTAGTTATAAACAGAGTAGTCAAGCATCTGCCTAGTGGCCTGTGGGAAAGTTGTTGAACGCTTTGCTTTTAGTTTCTCATGAGGAAAGATATATGCCTTCACCTTCCTCTCTTGGGAACTCGTCCTTTAGCTGACCTTATTGACGTTCACCTTGCTTATCTTAATACATGTCTTCTAACCCTGGCTGAATCCTACCTGCCCACCAGGAGGATTTAGTATCCCCTAAAGGATTTAGGAGTGAGGTTGAGCCAGAAGTAATTTAAGTCCAGACAATTTCCTCTTGGTAATTTGTGCAATCTGAAAAAAAATAGGTCTTCTCTGGCAGAAATTTTGAATGTTTCCTTTTGGTTATCACTCAAGCTTATTACGAGCCTTCCTGCTTGCAAAGCAGTAACTACTTTTCTATTCAATCTCTCTGTGGTAGAGTGATTCTATACCTTAAAAAAAAAAAAAAACACTCTTCTTTATCACTGAAAACAGATTTGACATCTAAGGATATAAACAGATGGAGCAACATGCCAACTCTTCTGCAGGGAAATATCCTGTATTTATAACTGCTTTAGAAATCCTATTCCTCAATGATAACAGAAAAAGGACAATTTTTAATAAATATAATTTGAGTTTATATTGACACTTCAATGGATGTTATTGAGAAAGAGGCACATTTCAAGTCTACTGATTTACTTCACACCAATATATTACATAGTGAAAAATCAAAAAAGGCATTTACTTTCTAAGCAGTTCACAACAGTCCTTTAACATTCCTCCATTAACATTCCTCCATGTGGAGGAAAGTTACTTTTTAAGACAAGAAACCTCTGGATTTTATGCACCATACTCTATGTGTTTTTTATTGCTGTTGCTGAACAAACTTTATGTTTATAAATGCTTCCAATGCTTATTAGTACATTGCATTGGGTTAATAAATGAGCTATATTTTAAATATTTATAATTGTAAGGGCCAGAGTATCTGGAATATAATAAGCATTATATATGTGTTTGTAAAACAAAATAAAATTATGGAAGCTTAATTTCATTCTCCTAGTGGCTATAAATGACTTTTTTAAAGGATAGCAGTTTATGTATGTGGATTTTTTTTTTTTTGACAGATACTGCATTGGTCACTTTTATTTAAGAAAGCTTTATCACATAGGCCAGTAATTCTCAACTAGGGGTAGTTTCACCCTCCATGAGATATTTGGAAATGTCTAGAGACATTCTTGTTTGTCATAATTGTGTGCAGATGCTACTGGCACCAATAAATAGAGGCAAAGGATGATGGCAAGCAGACTGCCATTTGCTGGGCAACCCCTTACTACAAATAAAATATGTAATCTTAAACAGTGCAGAGTCTGAGAAACTCTTGGCTTAGAGCTTGAGTTCCTATTCACAGTATGCTATCCAGTAAGCCCTGGAATCCTGGTAGGTACTTAAGTGTAAGGGTTTCAATTTCCTCATCATTAAATGGGTATAATAAAATACTCTCTAAGTAATGAGAGATACTCATATATGAAACATAGTACATATCTTGGCACAGCAAGTCACTAAATCTTAGCTATTATTATAAATAAAGTCTTAAGATAATGTGATTGATCTGCTGTTTAGTTATTTTTCTAAAATTATAAAATCATACAGCATACACCCTCTGGAGTTTGGTGTGTTTAGGAATTCTTTCCAGGAACCCTCCTGCACTGTTGGTGGGAATGTAAGCTGGTACAACCACTATGGAAAACACTATGGAGGTATCTTATAAAACTATACATAGAACTACCATATAACCAAGCAATCCCACTCTTGGGCATATACCAGGACAAAACTTTCCTTGAAAAAGACACCTGCTCACGCATGTTCATCACAGCACTATTCACAATAGCCAAGACATGGAAACAACCAAATGTCCATCGGCAGATGATTGATTAGGAACATGTGGTACATATACACAATGGAATACTACTCAGCCATAAAAAAGAATAAAATGTCATTTGCAGCAACGAGCATGGAATTAGAGACCCTCATACTGAGTGAAGTAAGTCAGAAGGAGACAGATACCAGATGATATCACTAATAACTGGAATCTAAGATACCGCACAAATGAACCTTTATGCAGAAAAGAAAATCAAGGACTTTGAGAACAGAGTTGTGGTTGCCACAAGGGTGGGGGAGGGAATGGGATGGTAGTGGGTTCTGGGGTTAATAGTTATAGACTGTTGCCTCTGGGCTGGAAAAGCAAGGACATCCTACTGTATAGCACTGGGAACTCTGTCTAACCACTTGTGATGAATCCATATATGTATGTGTAACCCTGTCATCACGCTGTACAGCTGGGTATAATAGAAAAAAAAATGAAAATAAAAAAAAAAGAATTCTTTCCCACCCTAGCTTTTTTCACTCTCGGGTATCAGAAAACTATGTCTTGAAAGCACTCATCACCACCCTACTGTATTTTTCCTGTTGTTGTTCATTAATTTTGTTTTCTTTTGTTCAAGATTTAAGGCTTGCTTGGAATTTTATAAAGGTAAACAAAGCTTTCTCAAGAATATAAGTCCTACTTTTGTCTTTTCCTTGGCATAATTTTAAATCACTTTATACACACAATTTTCTGATAGGCTCGGGGTAAAGCCAACTATGGATGTCATTAAGACTAAATGAGAAACTACTGTGATGGAGTTTAACAAAAGATTTTTATGACTCCTTCAACAGTAGAGTCCACAGGCAGTACAGCATTTGTTTAGAACACTAGAGGACCCATCCTCTGAAAATAGGAAAAGAAAGTTCCTTTAAGATATGTACTTCAGGAGTTCCCACTGTGCATTAATAGGTTAAGAACCTGGCTAGTATCCATGAGGATGCAAGTTAGATCCCTGACCTTGCTCAGTGGGTTAAGGATCCAGTGTTGCAGTAAGCTGTGATGTAGGTACCCTGCATCTGGTGTTGCTGTGGCTGTGATGTAGGCCAGAAGGTACAGCTCAAATTCGAACCCTAGCCTGGGAACTTCCATATGCTGTGGATGTGGCCCTAAAAAGACAAAAAAAAAAAAAAAAGACAGTTACTTCCACAGAAAGAGAACTATATACACATACACATTTTTAATTATTTGCTAAAATCTGTCATGATGCTAATTTATCCTTTAAGAGAATTTATAAAGATCATTAGAGAAAGAATATTGAGATATTTTGTGGGTCTCCAGGGCTAACTGGATTAAAGAAAATAAAAGTGAAGATCAAGGTTAGGTTGAAAATACAGTGGGAAACCAATATACACTATTAAAGGTGTTGAAAAAATATTCTGGTTTGTATTTTAGAAGGAAGTTTTCTCAGAGGAGAGGTAAAAGAGGATTTATAGGCAAAATTTTTAAAGTGACACAATCTACATCATATTGGCATTAAATGACAACCAAACTAATTTAATACAATTATTCTATATTTAAATTTAAAATAAAGAAAATGGAAATAATTTAAGATATTTATGGATTTTAATATTTTACTCAGTGAGCAATAATACTGTGCATGCCTTTATTCACAGCACTTTTCATATATGTAGTCATACTTTACAGTACATGAGATGGCTTCTTGATATCACAGCATTAAAAGTTTCTATTATTCTGCCTTTAGATTTATGTGTTGATATATTTTAATATATTACTATAGTTTTTTCTGTCATTTCTTGTACTGCCTCAACTCATGTCTTCGTGATCCACTTTCTGCACTAATGAACAGACCTATTAAATTAATCTTTAGTTTCCAACGCCAAAGTCAAATGGATCTGTCATTTGTTGAGTCTATATTTTAAGTGCTATGTTGCTACTACTACTAGAGCACCAAAATTTATTTTTTATAAATTAGAGAAGATTCTTATCACTCTTTTAGTATTTCTAATCCAAAATGTTTGCACCAAGAAAAATAAAGGAGTTGAGCTAAAGGTATTACAATGAGAATATTTTCATAACCTTGGTTTTAGCCAAAGAAGTCTCTACGTCATGTCACTACATGAAGAAATGCTGCTCTACAATATTTTCTACTATAATAACAAAATGTACTATAAAATTTTCTTTCAGTTGTTTTGATATCAGATGCTTTAGATATAACACCATATTGGTCTGGTGGCTAGGAAAGGTTTGTTATTTCCTCCCAGTATAACTACACAGAGGCCAGAGTTACATCTAGTTTTACTGGGGAAGGGACAACTAAGGGGAAATTTAAGTTAAAAAAAAATCCCTGAAAAGTTAACATTCCCCACGGTTTTCAAGAAAGGAAGCCAAATATATATGTTCACTGCTTAATAGTTTAAGTCCAGGTAATATATCCATCCATATAGATCAAAATAATCAATTCATGAATGAGAATAAAATATCAACACAAAGAACATTCCATATTAGATAAGCTATATCAGTAAGGGAAAAAAAAAGCATGGCAGTATATTCTTCTCTAGACCACATAAATATTATGGAGTTACTGGTAATGTCAGGCACTATCATGAGCAGTGGATTCAACATTAAACAAGGCAGGCAATGTCCCTGGCCTTATGAAACTTATTTTAGGTGGCTTGGGTGTAGGAGTGGATACGGGTCAAAATGTCTATTCTTGAACACAAGATATACAGATTTCCAGATTCCCACACTGTTTATTTTACTTACTTGACCTAGAGGCTCCTTAGCAGGAAACTGGAAACCTTATTCAGGAAAGATGTTTCTCAGTGGTAATTACCCAAGAGTTACTACTTAGCTTCTCCTGCTACAAGAATGCTGACCAATGATAATCCTGGCTCACCAACACAATTTCATATATATCTCTTATTTGAATTCAAATTATAATATTTCCAGTCATCTTTTTCTGTTGGTGGTGGTGTCATTCATCTTTATGTTTTCAGCAATCTTATGATTTGTTAAAACACTGTTTATTTAACATTAGCCATTTTTCTAATGTAACCCCATTAGTTCTAGCTACCTATTGGGAACTCTTTAAAGTCTTTTCCTTCAGGAACAATTCTATTTGTAAAACAATACTATTTTTGGTTAAGTGGAGAACATTTGCAGAAAAATATACTTTAAAAATCAAATAAAGTAATAAATCACATGCTAAAGTTTGATCTATATAGAAACTAGGAAGTTACCCAATAACATTTTTGGCAATTACCAGCATAATTCACACACATAAAAAAAACTTGAGAAAAAATTATGAAACCCATTAATCGGTGATTGAAACATTGCTCTCCTCATTAATTCTGTCATCATTTCATCCTGCCTTAATTGGGCTATGCACATTGGCATGATTACGTATGTCTCATTACATGAGATATGACAATTTTTAAATGTAATAAGACCCCTAAAATCAGGATAAATCTTACAATCAAGACTTTTAACCATGTTGCAGTTGAAGGGAGTTTATGTTGCTGTACATATGTAGATTTTGTCATAGCTTCATATTATCCTTTTCACCAAGAATATTTTCAAAAAGCTTTTACTATAATTTGGTAGTATAGCAAAAGTTATTTTGTATATGGAAAGCCAAGGAAAGAAAGAAAGAAGGTGTAACTTTGATATTAGTGAAAAAACTTTGTAATTTCATTGCCTTCAACTCGATACCCTCTTCTAAAGTAAAAACCAAATGCTTTATGAAATCTAAAGAAGAAATATACTCACATGTAAACAAAGATGTATCATTGAGACAAATGAAAAAGGACTATCAAACCTGAGAAAGAGAACTTAGAAGAAATTGGAATGAGAGGCTCCTGTGATTTGAATGAGTCATGCCATTAATAAGGAATGGATGTGGCTTTTGTTTGTTTTTAATTAGCATAAGTTTTGTTTTTTCCTTTTTAGTAATATTTAAAATAATGTTTTAAAGTTAGTCATCTTGGATTCAATGAAATGCAGATTATATGCTCCAGTGAATAAATGAGAGGAAAAAAATTATAGGGAGGAAGATCTGATTTTGTTATAATCTTCGGTACTGATTGTTTAATCACTAAATTTGCCATCTATTTGTCTTCTACTAAGAACCCCAAGGACAGGTAATAAAATAACTGTTTGACAGCTAAATTGTCTAAAAACTAATATATTAGTTTGTGGAAATTTAATTCCAGTTTTGAGAAAGATGTGGCTAGGTACATGCACTGAAAATTCCCTTTGGAGATGGGATCCCAAAAGCTTCAGAAAGAATTATATCAATTAGAAGCATGATAAAAAAATATTTTATTTCGCTCTGGTTCAGTGAAACCAAATGCAACTATATATATATATACATCACACACACACACCAAAATATACTTCTGTATTTTGAATCAAGGATATCTTCCCTATGTTTGTATATATTGAATAAAATATATATTTAAATGTAGACTTCTAGAATTGGAAGAAAATTGAATACATGTTAAGTGTTTCTTCAAGATCTAATTTTTACTTCTATTTTTCATCACTTTCATTTTGCTCAGAAAGGAAGTCCAGAAAATTTAATTTATTCACCCAAGCTCACACAGTTCAATAGCAACAGAGACAAGATTAGAGTCTTAGGTTCAATGTTCTTTCCATTATGTCAAATTATCCCATAATACACTAAATACATAAATAGGATAATGAGTGTAGTAGATTATGTGGTGTGCTCCCACCAAGTTCTTTCTCCCTCCACCCCAATCATATACACACCCATACCCACATATTTTCACGACCAAAGCCTTCATTTTCCTAGTTGTTGAAAAAAAGTCTACTCATTCAAGGTTGCAGCCCCTTCCCAGAGATTCGCAATGTTGGATACCTTGTTTGATACAAGAGTGTAAATCTCCTGACCACTCGCCTAAACTGAAGTCACCTCTGAAGAGTCATCTCAGCTTCAGATCTCCCTTTGAGTCTGAGATAGTTTAACTGCATAGAGTTTAACTTTTCCCTCTGCTAGACCCTGCTGTCTTCACTACCCCACAGGTGTTGGCTTGAAAATACTCTCCAGTAAACTTATTTTAAGTATTTGTCTCAGAGTCCATTCTGGGGAACCAAACAATAGATGTAAAATTACTGAAACATACAGGAGTAAGTTACTTTGCTTTTTTACATTGAGATATGTGTCCAAAGTAGTTTAGCTTCTAAGGGATGAAGCAAGCATCTATCAGAGAAATTTCTAGGTGTACTGTTCACTTAATTTTGTTACTATAATCATTGTTGCTGTCACCAAGGTAACTATTCTTGAGGCATAATATTAGGCATTTTATAATCACTGAATCTTAATAATCTTCTATGTAGGTAAGTATAAAAACTTCCTTTCACAGATTAGGAAATTGAGATTTGGGAAGGGTAAGTAACTTGCCATTTTCACCTAGCTAGAAGTTATCTGATTCTGGTTGATTCTCCCATTAGAGTTTAAGGTGCCTAAATGCAGGAATCAGTTCTCTTATAAATAAATAATACTGTTTCCCGTATGTAATGCAGCATCTTGCTCTTATTAGAGATCAAAAATGCCTGTCAAATCAGTAAATGAAACCTTATTATGTCTGACTCCAAATCCACGCCAATAGCCCCTGTGCTATGCAATCTCCTTATGTACACTATGAGCCCAAGACTTAATAGTGAACATCAGAAAGGACAACAACAAAATAGTTGTCTAAGATGTAAAAAGCAAACTATGCTGAACAAACAGGAATGGGTGATTGAAATAAGTATTCCTTTTCTTTTCTTTTTTGGTCACTCTCAGCATATGGAGTTCCCAGGCCAGGGATCAGATCCCAGCCACAGTCATGACCTAAGTAGCAGCTGTGGCAGGTCCAGATCTTTAACCCACTGCTCTGGACTGGGGATCTAACCTGCAACCTAGCACTCCCAAGGCACTGCCAATCCAGCCATGCCACAGTGGCAACTCCTAAATATGCATTTCTTAAAAGACTAAGTTAATAAAAAAGTTTCTTTTTATGGTAGATGCACATATACCTTGTAGATATCAGATGTTACACCAGAGAAGGAACACTGATATGCTTGTGGTATTGAGTTGTGATATTCCTTTTTTCTTTTTTTTAATTTTTCCATTATAGCTGGTTTACAGTTTTCTGTCCATTTTTCAACTGTACAGCATGGTGACCTGGTTACACATACATATATAGATTCATCACAAGTGATTAGACATAGTTCCTGGTGCTATACAGCAGGATTGTTTGATCCCTTTCAATGTATCCTTATTAAAACTGTATATTCAATTTAATGTGATATCCCAGGAGAGTTAAAATGATCACATAAAGAATATGATCAACATTTTCCCAAATGTTATGTTACAGTAATAGAAATGAAATTTCTACTCATCTCAACTTTCCTGGGTGGCATGTTTAGAAGTAGAATAGAGATGTTAATCATCATGATGAATTTATCAGTGTCTCTTTTGTCCAGAAACAAATTCTTCTCAAAATATTCCACACCCAGGATGTTTCAAACATTTGGATGAGGTGTTAAGAACAGCTTGAGTATCTGTCAATAACTAATCAACAGTTAACTAAGCATCTTATAGAATTAAAGTAACATAGATGAAGAGAAAATGAAACCTCACATTTCTAAGTAGGTCCAAATACTTAGATTACTGGAAAAAAGCCAAGAAAAAGTAAGCCGGAAAAGTTTCTAAATAGTGAAAACTGAATCAAAATAGAGTATTTATTTTACTCCCAAGAAAATACCTGAAACATCTTCTGTAAGTCACAGAATGCTTCCTTCATACAACCAGGTAACTAGCCTGACTTTCTCTACTCCAAATCAGTGGAAGAGTTAAAATGGCAAATTAGAAGTAGAGAGGGTCTGGTATAAGCAGGCAAAAATTAAAAACTAGACTGGCAGCTTACTATGAACATTGAGACAATTTTTAAAATGAAAGAATAGGCATGGTTAACAAAATATCCCAAAGTCACTGAGTATAAGGACACTCTGAAGATATCCCCTATTAGACCTTAGTTTTACAGAAAATTGGGGAAATTCATCTTAGTAATGATAATCATGAAGCATCAATTTAAGTTACAGTATGGTTCTGCTTGTTATTTTAGAAAAATGTGATACATTTCAGAAGCAGTCTCATGGGAATACTAGTAGGCAGAATTGGTTAATCAAGCAAAGTAAGTATTCTACACTATCTGTAGAGTACAACCAAACTCACTGTACTTCTGTTTTCTATTTTGTATAATGTGAATAATAAAAACTGCCTCAGAAGACTCTTGTGAGAGCTAAATACTTAAAGGCATTAGAAAAATGTTTGACTTTTAATACACACTCAGTAAATATTATATATTATCTCAAGCAGATTAACTTCATTCAGCAAATATTTATTAAATGCTTAATATGTACCAGAGAATTGGGTCTGGAGGTTTAGTTTAGATATAGGAGATGTATATGACTTGAGGTTGCAGGTTTGCAATACATCAGCAAGGACTTGATTTCAAGATTTATGAGGAAAGAGAGTTCTTGTTGTGGCTCAGTAGTAGCAAACCCGACTGGTGTCCATGAGGATGCAGGTTTAATCCCTGGCCTTGCTCAATGGGTTAAAGGATCCAGCATTGCCAAGAGCTGTAGTGTAGGTCACAGATGCAGCTCAGATCTGGCATTGCTCTGGCTGTGGTATTAAGCCAGCGGTTACAGCTCTGATTCAGCCCCTAGCCTGGGAACTTCCATATGCCATGGGTGCAGCCCTAAAAAGATAAATAAATGAATGAATGAATGAATGAATGAATGATAGATGAGGAAAGAGAGACAGCAAACTGTATTTATAGGTGTTGGCCTGATAATGGTACCATTATTGAGAAGGAGGATATTTGGGAAAGACTAGTTTCAGAATCAGAACCAAGCTTTTTTTTTGGTTTTGTTTGATTAATTAACATTCCTAATCTGACATAAAAGTGATGATGGCTGGATAAGCAAATTAGGACTCAAAATACAGATCAGATTTGGAGAAATGGTTTTCTAGGAAACAGTGAAAAGCTGTGTATTTTAAACTGTGCCCTTTAGATGTAAAGTACACAGAAATTTGAAATTTTCATTGGTTCTTCAGCACACTTTGTTCTAGCCTACTGCCATGTGCTCTCTGCTCCTATTTCTCTCTCTTCCCCTTTTCCCTCCTTCTTTTGGAGCAACAGTAAATCCTTCGATTTTTATCACTAGAATAATAAACCAGCTAGTCAGTTTCTCTCTCAATTCCTTTTGTATAAACCAAGTTTTAGGGCAGTGAGAATAGTCTGTATGATACTATGATAGTGGATAAATGTTGTTATAAATTTGTTCAAACCTTAGAGTGTAGAACTCCAAGACTGAGCCCTAAGATAAGGCGTGGACTTGGGTCATTAGGATGTGTCAGTGCAGGTTCATTCTTGGCAAGAAGAACAATCATTCTGTTGAGTAATGTTGCTAATGAGGGAGATTATGAATGTATGGGTGCAGAAGGATATGAGAAACTCTCCTCTCAATTTTGCTGCCAACTTAAAACTGCTCTTTAAAAAACTATTTTAATAAATGCCTTTTACAATAATTCATTTAGCAACTATTTATAGTAGCATTGCACTGGGAAATTTAATCTCAGAGAATTTCATTGATTTTTTTAACCTGTTGAAATCTTAGGGTTTTAGACACAAATGCTAAAACAGCACTCTGTATTATGTGTGTGCTATGAATGAATATATTATTTCAAAGACATCTTTCCTTCTATGTCTTTACCATAGGCTACATATCGAAATCGAATTGTGAGCCAAAGTCTCAGCACAAGGGACAGAAAACCAATGCATACTCCCACCGAGGACCGTTTTAGATACTCAGCAGCAGACCAGACAAGCCCCCACAAAAGCAAGACCTGTCAAGTCTCAAGTCTGTGTTTAAGTAATTTTTTGAAGGACAAGGAACTAGTGGAAGTTATCAAACACTCAAGAGGAACTTATGAAAGCCTTGCATCAGAGGTCACCCAGAACTTACGCTTCACTGCAGGGCAGAACTCTCTAAAGCCAACAGCTAAGACAGAAGCGCTCTCCACGTTCTCAGAGAAACCAAAGGACCAAGCTGCTGTGGCCCGTCAGCATTCAACTTTTACAGGCAGGTTCGGACAGCCACCAAGAGGGCCGATCTCTTTACACATGTACAGCAGGAAGAATGTTTTCCTTCATCACAATCTACACACAACTGAGCTGCAGACTCTAGGCCAGCAGGATGGGTAATTAAATCACCTTTATTCCTGTCTCTGGGTAGGACAAGATGGTTAGTGTTTCTCGTGCATAAATCATATTTAAATTTTCATGTATTATTTTTTAACTTTTAGTTATAAACAAAGATTTTACACTTTTTTTTTAAGAATGAGGGTTCAAGCATGTTAATTGGATTAGGTTATATAGCCTTGGCAACTTTATTATATAAATGTATAATAAACGAGACCATCTCGCTGGTTTATACAGTCCATAATTTATCTTTTATCTTTCAGTCAGATATGCATTGAAGTTTCAGAAGGTAATATCAAATAGCACACTGTTCACTTAATGGTGTTACTGTGAAAATAGATGTGAGGAATAACTAGATAAAGGAATTGTAAAGAATTTTAAACTGCATAGTTAATAGAAGGAGATGGAAGAGGGATTTTAAAGTCTTATATTTGGTGGTGTACTTATTTGAAGAATGAGGCTTGCTTGCATGTAACCTAGAGATGTGTTTGTCTCTCTATTACATACATTCAAGCTTATCTTGCCATACGATTAAGGGGGAAATGCTATTTCTTTTTTCCTCTAAATGTTTAGTTCACACTAGTTCACAAAGGATTTCAGACTGAGTAATTCATTGCTAGACAAATAGAGAATGACACCTCTGATCTCAGAAAAACTTTGCTTTTGGATTTGCTATTTATGTTGAAGTACTATGACATAACACAAGGAGGTGGTAGTGCTGGCTGGATTTTTGTCA
The DNA here is from genome assembly GCA_004024745.2 of Catagonus wagneri. Classification (NCBI taxonomy): domain Eukaryota; kingdom Metazoa; phylum Chordata; class Mammalia; order Artiodactyla; family Tayassuidae; genus Catagonus; species Catagonus wagneri. Next base: position 3,536,277 of record PVHT020000886.1, on the reverse strand, counting down.
AATGATGCATAAAGCATGACATGTTACACTCTGAATCACTATCATGGTCATATGCATTTTTTTTAATTTGAGGAATGTAACAGTAAGAAAATTGTTACTTCACTTTCCTTCTATTTTTAATTTTTTTACTTATTTTTGTGTGTCCCAATTTGCTTTATATGCATTAACCCATATCAATGATTCTACATGATGAGTTGAGGAACAGAAATTCAGTTTCTTCGTAGCCCAGTTTACACTATTTTCACTATCCAGTCATCTAGATTTAGAAGAAAAAATAAAAATACATGTAAACCTTGGCAACTTGGTCTTAGAAATAAATCTCTAACAGGAGTACTTAACTAGTTTGAAGGCAAATATTTCTCTTTAACAAATAAGGCCTAATATGTTTTACACTTTGCACATGAAAAAAACCTATATCCTTTATGTTTAATGAATAATAGATCTATATGCAGCCACAGAAATAAATAAATAATTTAAAAATGACCGTATCGTGGCTGCAGTATCCTTCTTACACAAAGATAAAAGCTAGTAATTGGATCCATATTAGGCATAGTTCATGCAAATTGAAATTGTCATACTTACTGCATGATCTTTTTCCCTCGCACTCTCTAATGGACAGAATCCATGAATGAATAAAGAGAAACTAAGACAGCAGTTTTAGCATGGCATCTAACCTGCTTAAAGTTATGTGCGAAATGCATCTCCTAATGCAAAAATGAATTTAAGCTCTATGCTTTGGGGACAAGCTATTAGATTTCCCTCCACTAGCTTCTACTATCAAACTTTGACCACTTTTGAAACTTGGACCAATTACAAGTATCAAGAGTAAAGAATTGAGTGGATAAGCTGTACTTGTAATTTTGGTTTTCCAAAGGAAAACACATGTGCATCAAGACAAATGTTTGCCAAATGTTTTTGTTCTTTGCGTGCTTGTAATTCTGCCAAGAGAGAATAATGCACACTGCAATTTGCTTGGCTTAATGAGAATGCTATCTAAAATTCCCACTATACTTTAGAAGTTATAATATTCATTCAGATAGGCATTTTGGGCTGGACAATATTTAAGAAATGATAGAAAAATTATGATTATTAGTTGTAGAATTCAGCTTCATTTGTCCTAAACTTTGGTGTGTGGTTTGCTAGAGTATTGGAAGTCTGTAAATAAACTAGCACGGTAAAATAATCAAGGATTTTTTCCCAGGATATGGAAGAACTATGTATCACAAATAATGTTTTTGATTTGGACTTTTGAAGTTTATAGTTTTGTTTTCCTGGAAGATAGACTTTTGAATTATACTTTGTAAAAAAAAATCTATTTAAGAAAATCTGTCATTTAATAGACATTTTAAGAGATGTTTTAAACACTAGTATTTTCTTGAAAAATCTTTTTTAAGTGGAAACATTCAAAAAGAAAACCTGGATTAAACAGTTCAATTTTAAAAGGAGGGATATTTTTTGGAAATATCATCTTAAAGCTGTTTTATATCAGTATTTTCAGCATTGTTATAATATTATTTGTAATACTAAGTGTAACTCAGGCCTGGAGACGGTGGAAGCCCACTATGCTAATGTACACCAGTAACTGTAAAACAGGTGTCCTTTGTAAGTTCCTCTTGTGTATATATACAGAGTACTCATGTGGGCACTCTTTCAGCAAATTGATTTCTTTGTACTAAAATCTCTAGTTTTCTAAGACAGTTCCATGTATAAAAATGATTTATACATTTCTCCAAGGCGGTACATATCCAAAGACATGACACCAGGGGGAAAAAGTGCTTGTTTTTCTGATGGAAGCAGTTGTCTTTTCTTTCCCTTCCTGTTTCTTCTGTGCATGTGTACGTGTAGCTAAGCCTAAGTAAACCTGTAAAATTTCTGCTGCAATATATTCTCTTCTGAATTTAGAATATGTTTTAAAGAACACTTAAGAAGAGTTACTCCTTGAGGAAACGCTGTTTTCACCTGAAATAAACTGTTCTCATTTTTTTAATTATTGGAACATGCAACTGTATTTCTATGAACTCAGTGATTTTTTTCCTCAATAATTTTATATGCTGACAGAGTCACAGCAAAATTATTATCTCTCAAACTATTTCTGCTTCTTTGGAGCATCTTAGTCTGTGCAAATGACACCAAGAAACTGTAGCTGCAATGCTAAAGGTGTGAATTTCCAAGTATCCATATGCTCAGGGTTAGGACCTAGAGCCACACATCACTCAAGTTGTTATTTATTGATTGAGATATAAATAAAATAGCCAGCCTCCAGTCAATATTAAACATTTGTAGACATGCCCATACTTAACCAAACTTAAAATATTTACAAAGATTTTCATAATTCAGCTGAGTTTATGACCTGTGTTTTACACCTTGGATTTTTCTAAGATTTAATCCTAGCCTGTTGTCATTATTTTCTCAGTGTTATCAAATTGAAAGTAATTTGTTAGAATACAAAGGAAATTTCACATTTTGCTTTGTTTTCTTTACCTTATGTGTGTTTAGTATGATAATAACCTCCCCTAAAAAGAGTTCAGGGTTTTTTATTATCATGTCTTTAAGGACCACATCCCCAAGATCAATGATCATATTTTACTAGTCTTCCCAAGACCTTTATTAGTAACTTAGTTGCTGATGCACCAATAGGAGCAATTTATTGAATGGTAAGTACTATTTCTTGGCAATTATCTATCATTCATTATTAAGAATTACTAACCCATTATAGTGGGTAACTTGGAATACTGGCTATGGTCTTAGAATTATAATCTTAATTTTGCTCCACTTTTCCTCTTTCAGAACTTAAGATTCCAAATATCTATAAAGGCAGGAAGCACTTCAAAATAACACTTACAGCACCATGAAACCACATGCAGATCAACATGGAAAAAGAAAGGGGGATGACTAAAAAGGTGCTGCCTGTGATTGCAGTTCTTATCTCTGAATTACATTCCCCATGGCCAGAGGCTTTTCCCTGATGATATATGTATTTAAATGCAACACTGATTCACTCAGTCTAGGATTCTGACCAGACTCTATTTAGGCTCTATTATCAGGTATTTTATTTTCTTCCCCCAAGAAACAGTTAAATCACACATAATACTCTTTGATAATTTATTCCTCATGGAATTTAAACTTTTTTTCCTTGTTCTTTTCCCATGTGTTAATTTTACCATGCCAACTCTAGGCTATCTCTATATACATGGCAAGGATGATAGAAAATATAAACCAGTGTGAGTTCTTACAAAAAGCTGAATTGCAAGCAGCCAGCTATCAACCAACTAAACAGGCAGCCCAACTCTCTAACAATATACATTACCATTGCCAAATTTTTATTTTTCACATCTCAATGTATGCCAACTTCTTTTGCCTATAGTTGGAACCACAAACATGTCCACAACTATGTATTTACAATAAATTTCATCTTGCTCAGAACCTAGCTCTAGTTCCCAGTAGTGTAGCCCAAAAACCTAAGTCAAAGATATTATTTTCCAAGTATGTTAGTTACTATGGAAAAGAATGAAGGCACTTTACCCTATTTCAGACCTGGAACTTTCCTGTGGAAATTAAGACACAATGAAAATTCTTAATACAGAGCGTATTTCCTCTTAGTAAGTAAGTCATCTAGAATGTGGGCTATCGTGGTTCCTTCTGGACAACTTTCAGTATAACCTCATTAACTTCACCAGTTTAATTTAACAAACATACTTTTTCCCCTTGAACATAAAATTCAAGAAACAGAGCCTCTACAACTTATTATCCTTCCGAAGCACTATCCCATTGCTTTGGTAAGCTTAGGTTGCTATTACAACATGCCACAGACTGAGTGACTTAAACAATAGGCATTTATTTCTCATAGCTCTGTAAGCTGGGAGTCCACGATAAAGGTTTCAGCTGATTCAGTTGCTAGTTTTCAGACAACTATATTCTTCTGTTTCTCATAAGGCAGAGAGTAAACAAGCTGTGGTCTATTTCTCTTTTTATAAGGTCACTAATTCCAGCACAGCCACAGTAACAGTGGAACTGTGCTGTATCTGTGACCTGCACCACAGCTTATGGCAACACCAGATCCTTAATCCACTGAGCAAGGCCAGAGATCGAACCCACATCCTCATAGAGACAATGCTGGGTCCTTAACCCACTGAGCCACAAGAGGAACTCCTACATTTTTTCAATAGATAATAATAAAATTCATTTAGATATTTCTATCTAGGGACAAAATCTACAGCTGATTTAAAGTTTTTTTTTTAAATATTCAGAAGAAATTAAAATTAAAAGGGAAATACACATTTATTTGCCCTATGTTTTAAAATAAAATGCAATTTGTTTTGCAGTTAATCATATATACCTAAATAATGTCTAATTAAAATATAATCCTACCATGACTTGTCTCTTCCAAATCTTTGTTTTAGGAATGTAAGAGAATTGGAATATTAACTGAGCTAGATTTTATTTTTAGGTGAAAAAGGACTATTTGATGTATTCTAATAGATTTGGGTCTGCAATTTATTAACATTTGTAATATTATTTTCTGTTCTCTAAAACTAAGAAATTAGTGAGAACAATGCTAAACAACTGATTACTATGGAATTACAATTTTTAGTAATATTGAATGCCATACGATAATTTATTTCATGGATCTTAATTTCCCAAAAGAAGGCATTTCTTTTCCTTGTTTCTTTTTAGGTCCGCACCTGAGGCATAAGGACATCCCCAGGCAAGGGGTCGAATTGCAGCTGCAACTTCCAACCGACACCACAGCCGCACCAATGGGGGACCCAAGCCACATCTGCTACCTAACCACAGCTCACGGCAGCACCACATCCTTAACCCACTAGAGCGAGGCCAGTATCCATATCCTCATGGATACTAGTCAGATTTGTTTCTCCTGAGCCAAGGCAACTCCAGAACAGTGCTTTTTTAAATGGAAATTTCATCATTTAATAATATTTTGAGAAAAGACTGATACACATAATCACATGACAATTAGAAAAATATGCAAAATTCCTCTGTAAAATAAATTTTAAAAGCACAAGTATGTTGTATGGTTCTGACTGCTTTTATTATGACATTAATTTGTTCTGAACTTGACATGGTGATAGATTGGTATTCACACTGGGCATAAAGCAATGGCATAGGTTCTTGAAGTTGTAATGATTATGAAGAGACAAATCACACATTTACTCCATCAGCCAAATCACTTCTATTTCCATATTCATTGCTACCATGCTTTCTTCTTCATTTCTGATATACAGTAATAAAGTACAATATCCTAAGGACCATTAGGGGAATACGATGCTATTTCATTTCAATATGTGTGTGGAATCTTTTCATTTTGGACTCTAAATCTTTCTACAACTGGGTGGAATTCAAGATCTTAGAATGTTTTTGCTTAACAATGTTTGAAACTCTGTTTCTTCATTCTATATGTTTTATAAGAAATACAACAACAAAAAAGAAGTCCCCATCATGGCTCAGCCAAAGCAAATCTGACTAGTAATCCCTAGGACTCAGGTTTGATCCCTGGCCTCGCTCAGTGGGTTAAGGATCCAGCATTGCATTGAGGTGTGGTGTAGGTCACAGATATGGCTCAGATCCCAAGTTGTTGTGGTTGTGGCGTAGGCCAGCAGCTACAGCTCTGATTTGACCCCTAGCCTGGGAACTTCCAGCTGTGGTGGGTGCAGCCCTAAATATAATAATAGTAATAATAATACAAAATTCTTCAACTCTCTCACACAGAAAGTGTTCTGAAATGGCTGGAAGATAGACACATCTGTAACATCTGCATAAGAATGTTTCAAGCAACATTTCAAGCATCTGAAACAGTGCATAAGAATATATCCATTTGGCATCAATAAGAGCCAATAAGGAAGAAAATATACTTAAAATACTGCTGCAATGCTCTAAAAGTATAACTTAATATTATATATGTTTAAATTCATCAGATATTCTCTATAACCTCACAACTTCAGAGTAAATTGTGCTCCACTGTTGTATGACTCATGTAACTGATTTCAAAAAGTTGAGATAGGAGAAGCTGCAAGATGGCGGAGGAGTAAGAGGTCGTGCTCACCGTCTCCCACAAACACATAAAAAAAAAAAAAACACATCTACATGTAAAACGATTTGCTCAAAACATCAACTGAATGCTGGCAGAAGAACTTGAACCTCCAAAAAGGGCAAGAAACTCTAGACATAATTGGGTAGAAGAGAAAAAGAGAGAGAGAGAGAGAGAGAGAGAGAGAAGGATCAGAATAGCACCAGCACTCCAGGGAGGGAGCTGTGAAGGAGAAAAGGAACCCACACCCTGGGAAGCCACCTAACTGACCGAAAGATCAGCCAAGCCGGAGGGATCTCAAAGCCCGAGAAAGTGCAGCAGCTGGACTGAGAACGGCAAAGTGGAGTGAGAGCCTCACTGATCATCTGAACACTGGAACAGACACCACAGCCTGAGATGCTCGGGCGGGGGCTGGGAGCTGAGACTTAGGCTCCGGAGATCAGTCCCTGGGAGAGGGATGGGATTGGCCATGTGGAGACAGCCTAGGAGGCTAAGGAACAGTGGGCCATGGCAGGGGAGCGATACTCTACAGGTTGGGGAGTAGAACACCAGGTCAGAGGGAACCTGGGAGAAGGTCTGCGCCTGCAGGAGAGGCAAACCTCCATTGTTGGAGAGTAGGAGGGGCTGACCACCATAGGAAGCTCCTTGAACCAGGGCAGAGGCCCAGCTGGATCAAGCATAAACCTCCAGCTGCTAGAGGAGAGCTTGCAAAGGGTTGGACGACTCAAGTGCAGAGGGCAGGGTGGATCAAGCTCAAACCCCAGCAGCCCGAGGTGAGCTTGCAAAGGGCAGGGCAACTCAAGTGCAAATCACAGTAGCCGGAGGCGGAGGCTGCTTGCTAGACTTCTGTGGTCCCGGTGTTTTGTGGACACACCCTGCCTGTGCTGCCTGACCAGAAGCCCCTTGCTAGACTGCTGTGGATCAGGTGTTTCTGGGCACAGCCCGCCTACAATAGGAAGCAGCTTGCTAGACTGCAGCAGACCAGGCTTCCAGCGGTGCAGACTGCCAACAACATGAAGGCCGCTTCGTTGCCCACAGTGGTCCAACATCTCTGGTACAGCCAGCCATAAGACTTCTGCTCCTGTACTGGAGATTGGGCATATCTTCTGCTGGCTCCCAGTGGCCAGGCTCCTCTAGTGTGAGCTAAGGGCATCAGGGGCTAAGTGTAACAAAGTGCCAGACACTGCTGCTATTGCCCCTGGGAACACACCTGCCCTGCAGCTGCCAGTGCCAAATGCTCAGGGCAGCACCCAGACACTTGTTCACTGTCCCCTCCCAAGTCCATACAATTACGTGCAGCTGGTGCAGCATCTCCTGTGTGGTCTAAGTGGGACAGGGTGCTTCTTGGTGGCCTGCAGGGGGTGGGAGCAAATCATCACAGTTATCCCTGACTCCAGAGGTGGGCATGGCCCACTGCAACAAGGGACACCTGAACAAAAAACACTTGCAGCACGAACCACCTCAGAGGGCACCAGAGAGAAGGACATTATGACAGAATGCCACCTGCTGTTGCTCTCGCTCTCCCGGGAGCACACCCGCCCTGCAGCTGCCACTGCCAAACATTCTGGGCAGTGCCCAGACACTTGTCCCTTCCCAGGAACCTGCAACTAAGAGCACCTTGTGCAGCACATCCTGTAGGGGCTAAGCAGGACAAGGTACTTCCTGCATGGTCTACAGGAGGCAGAGGCAAACCACAACAGTTATATCTGGCTCCAGAGATGGGAATGACACATTACCACTAGGGGTCTGTGAATAGGCACCACTTGCAGCTCCAGTCACCTCAAGGGTACCAGACGAGGGCACTGGGACTGAAAACCACTTGTGGGTGATCTTGCACTCCAGGTAACACACCAACCCTGTTGCTCCCACTGCTAAGTGCTCTGGATAGTACACATATGCCTGATCTCTACCACTTCCAGGATGCTGAAACTAGGAATAACTTTGACCACCTCCCATGTGGTCAAAGTGAGATGGGTTGCTTCATGAATGGTCTACAGGTAGAGGGGGAAAACCACCACAGTTATCACTGGCTCTAGAGGCAATCATGGCCCACTACCACTAGGAGTCCCTCAGAAGAGGGCATTGCAATCATTGCGATCTCTAGCCTTTGTGGCTCTCACTCCCCTGGGAACTCACACATCCTGCTGCTCCTACTGCCAACTGCTCTGGACACCTGATAGATCTGCCTAGAGCTCATTACCATGTCCCAGGGCCCTGCAACTAGGAGTAGCCAGGGCCACCTTCCTGCAGGTTCTTGCTGCTGTTGAAAGCCCAGTGACCAGGCACCAACTGCAGGCCCTACCCATTGCTTCCTTCTCCCTGAAAACACACAGAGCACCAGGGAGATAACAGCCTACTCACACTGAAGAAAGTGACCCCAAATATTCAAACCCTCACACCAAAAATAAATAGTAACTCCACCAAAAATACCAAGGGGTGCTGTTGTCTAGAAGTAGCCTTACAAGACCACAGTGTGGCTTCCCCAACCTCACAGAAAAAGAAAAGCATAAGCAAGATGAAGAAGCTCAGAAATCATTCCCACTTAAAGGAACAGGAAAAGTCATCTAAAGCAGTCAGCAATGAAACAGACCTCTGCAGTATGACAGAAATGGAGTTCAGAAGGGAGGTAGTGAAAATACTTAAGGAATAAAGGCTGAATATCAAGGAATTAAGAGAAGACATGACAGCAATGCAGATTCCCTTAGAAAGGAACTAGAAAATACAAGGAGGAGCCAAGAAAAGCTAGAAAAGTCATTTGGAGAGATGCAAACTGAGCTAACGGAAATAAAGAGAAGATTGAATAATGCAGAGGAACGAATTAGTGATGTGGAAGATAGAACAATGGAAATCACCCAATCAGGACAGCAGACAGAAAACCAAATGAAAAAATATGAAAGCAATATAAGAGATCTATGGGATAATATAAAGCAGCCCGATCTATACATACTAGGAATCCCAGAAGGAGAAGAAAAAGAAAAAGGGATTGAAAATACAGTTGAAGAAATTATGTCTGAAAACTTTCAAATTTGAAGGAATCGGACATCAAGATACAGGGAGCACAGAGGGCCCCAAAGAAGTTGAACCCAAACAGGTCCACGCCAAGACATATTATATTAAAAATGGCAAAAATTAAAGATTAAGAGAGGATCTTAAAGGCAGCAAAAGAAAAGCAAAGCATTAATTATAAGGGATCCTCCATAAGGCTATCAGCTGATTTCGCTACAGAAACACTACAGGCCAGAATAGAGTGGCAAGATACATTTAAAGTGCTGAAAGGAGAAAGATTTCCAACCCAGAATACTCTACCCAGCAATAATATCATTTAAAATAGAAAGGGAGGAGTTCCTGTCATAGCGCAGTGGTTAACGAATCCGACTAGGAACCATGAGGTTGCGGGTTCGATCCCTGGCCTTGCTCAGTGGGTTAACGATCTGGCGTTGCTGTGAGCTGTGGTGTAGGTTGCAGGCGGCTCAGATCCTGCCTTGCTGTGGCTACGGTGTAGGCCACCGGCTACAACTCCGATTAGACCCCTAGCCTGGGAATCTCCACATGCCATGGGTGCGGCCTTAAAATGACAAAAGGCAAAAGTAAATAAATAAATAAAATAAAATAAATTAAAATCAAAGGGGAAATAAAAAATTTCTCCAACAAACAAAAGCTAAAAGAGTACAGCAATACTAAACCCTTTCTAAAAGAAATACCGAAAGGGCGCCTATAAAAAAAAATTAAAAAAAACAGAATGGAGGAAACCACAAATGGAGAACAAACATTCAAATAAGCCAGCATACAGAAGTAAACATGAAGATGCTAAAAAAAAAGGAGAAAAAAGAAAAAAAAAATACCAAATCATACATTATGGAGAGGGAAAATAAGAAAATATAGACTTTTTTTAACTTTTTAAAAAAAATTTTTTTTTAATGATGTGTTTGAGCCTATGTGGCTATCAGGCTACAGCAAGCAGATATAAGAAGGTGTTAACATACTTAAAAAACCGGGCAACCACAAATCAAAACAGAACATCACGTCCACAAATACTGAAAAGAAAAGCACTCAAGCATGTAATAAATGGAAACCTTCCAACCAGAAAAATAAAGAAAAGAGAAACATAGAATCAACTGGAAAACAAGGTATAAAATGGCAATAAATAAATATCTGTCAATAATCACCTTAAATGTCAATTGACTGAATGCTCCAATCAAAAGATGCAGAGTGGCAGGCTGGACAAAAAAACCTACAATCTGCTGTCTACAAGAGACTCACCTTAGGGCAAAGGATGCTGATAGATTGAAAGTGAGGGGATGGGAAAAGTTATTTCATGCCAAAGGACAAGACAGGAAAGCAGGAGTTGCAATACTCATATCAGACAAAATAGTTTAAGACAAAGGCCATAAAGACAGACAAAGAAGGACACTATTTAAAGGCTGAAGGATCCCTCAAGAAAAGGATATTACAATTGTCAATATATATGCCCCTAATATAGGAGCACCCAAGTACCTACAAGTACTATGAGACATAAATGCAGAAATAGCCGTGAATACAATAATAATAGGAGAATTTAATACTCCACTCACATCAATGATCTGGGCAGAAAATCAGTACGGCAACAGAGATCCTAAATGACACAATAGAAAAGTTAGACCTAATTGACATTTTCAGGACATTACAACCAAAAAATATCAGAATAGGCATTCTTCTCAAGTGCACATGGAACATTCTCAAGGATAGATCACATAATGGGTCACCAAGCCACCCTGACAAATATAAGAGTATAGAAATTATTTCAAGTATCTTCTCTTACCACAAAGGCATGAAATTAGAAATCAACCATAGGAAAGGAAATGAGAAAAAACACACTACATGGAGACTAAACAACATGCTACTAAAAAAGGAATGGGTCAATGAGGAAATCAAGAAGGAAATTAAATATCTTGAGACAAGTGAGAACGAAGACACAACCACTCCAGATCAATGGGATGCTGCAAAAGCAGTGCTCAGAGGGAAGTTCTTGGAAATACAGGCCTTTCTCAAAGAAGAAGAAAAATCTCAAATCGACAACTTGACCCAGCTCCTAAAAGAATTAGAAAAAGAAGAACCAAAAAACTTAAAGTCAGCAGAAGGAGGGAAATCATAAAAACCAGAGATAAAAATCAATAAAATAGAGATTCAAAAAACAATAGAAAAAAATCAATAAGACCAAGAGCTGGTTCTTTGAAAAGGTAAACAAAATTGACAAACCTCTGGCTGCCTCACCAAGAAGAGGATAGAAACAAACCCAAAGAAACAAAATAAGAACTGAAAAAGGAGGTCACAACAGATATTACAGAAATACAAAAAACTGTGAGAGAATACTGTGAACAATTGTATGCCAACAAATTTGACAACCTAGAAGAAAAGGACAACTTTTTAGAGACTTGCACCCTGTCAACACTGAATCAAGAAGAAATAGATCAACTGAACAGACCGATCACTAGAAATGAAATTGAGTATGTCATAAAATGAAATTGAGTATGTCATAAAAACACTCCCTACAAATAAAGAGTCCAGGACCAGATGGCTTCACAGGTGAATTATACCAAACATACAAAGAGGTACTCATACCCATCCTCCTTAAGCTTGTTGAAGAAGGAACACTCCCAAAGACAATCCATGATGCCAACATCACCTTAATTCCAAAACCAGACAAAGACACCATGAAAAAAGAGAACTATAGGCCAGTATCTTTGATGAATATAGATGCAAAAGTTTTCCACAAAATTTTAGCCAACTGAATCCAACAATGTGTAAAAAAGATCATACACCACGACCAGGTTGGATTCATCCCAGGTTCTCAAGGATGGTTCAACATAACACAAATCAATCAATGTCATACACCAGATTAACAAAAGAAAAGTCAAAAACCACATGTTCACCTCAATTGATGCAGAAAAAAGCATTTGACAAAGTCCAACATCCATTCATGATCAAAACTCTAACCAAAGTGGTTATATAGGGAACATTCCTTAACATAATAAAAGCCATTTACAACAAACCCACAGCACATATACTACTCAATGGAGAAAAGCTGAAAGTCTTCCCACTAAAATCTGGAAAAAGATAAGGATGCCCACTCTCACCACTTTTATTCAACATAGTATTGGAAGTCCTAGCTACAGCAATCAGACAAACAAAAGAAATAAAAGGCATCCAAATAGAAAGAGAAGAGGTGAAACTGTCACTGTATGCAGATGAGATGATACTATATATAGAAAACCCCACTCAACCCCAAAATTACTTGAACTGATCAACAAATTCAGCAAAGTAGCAGGATATAAGGTTAACCTTCAGAAATCAGTCGCATTTCTGTACACTGACCATCAAATATTAGAAAAAGAATACCAAAATACTATACCTTTTAAAACAGCACCCCAAAAAATCAAGTACCTGGGAATAAACCTGACCAAGGAGGTGGAAGACTTATATGCCAAGAACTATAAAACATTAATCAAGGAAATCAAAGAAGATACAAAGAAATGGACTAGAAAAATTAATATTGGAAAAATGGCCACACTACTCAAAGCAATCTACAAATCCAATGCAATACCTATCAAATTACCCATGACATTCTTCACACAACTAGAACAAACAATCCAAAAATTTATATGGAACCACAAAAGACCCAGAATCGCCAAAGCAGTTCTGAGGAACAAAAGCCAAGCATGAGGCATAACTCTCCCAGGCTTCAGTCAATACTACAGAGCCACAGTAATCAAGACAGTGTGGTACTGTTACCAACAGAGACACACAGAACAATGGAACAGAATAGAGAACCCAGAAATAAACCCAGACACCTACGGTCAATTAATCTTTGACAAAGGAGGCAAGAACATAAAATGGGGAAAAGACAGTCTTTTCAGTAAGTATTGCTGGGAAACCTGGACAGCTGCATGCAAATCAATGGAACTAAAACACACCTGCACAAAAAGTAAACTCAAAATGGCTTCAAGACTTAAACATAAGACAAGACACCATTAAATGCCTGGAAGAAAACATTGGTAAAAACATTCTCTGACATCAACCTTACAAATGTTTTCTCAGGTCAGTCTCCCAAAACAACAGAAATAAAAGCAAATATAAACCAATGGGACCTAATCAAGCTGACAAGCTTTTGCACAGCAAAGGAAAGCAAAAAGAAAACTAAAAGACAACTTACAGAATGGGAGAAAATAGTGTCAAATGATGCCATGGACAAGGGCTTAATCTCTAAAATACACAAACAACTTATACAACTCAACAGCTTTTTTAGCAAAAAAAAAAAAACAATTGAAAAATATGCAAAAGACCTGAATAGACATTTCTCCAAAGAAGATATACAGATGGCCAATAAGCACATGAAAAAATGCTCAACATCACTGATTATTAGAGAAATGCAAATAAAACTACCACCAGATACCACCTCACACCAGTCAGAATGGCCATTATTAATAAGTCCACAAACAACAAATGCGGAGGGGATGTGGAGAAAAGGGAACCCTCTTGCACTGCTGGTGGGAATATAGGCTGGTACAATCACTATGGAAGAACAATGGAGGTACCTTAGAAAACTATTCATAGAACTATCATATGACCCAGTAATCCCACTCTTGGGCATATATAGACAAAACTTTCCTTGAAAAAGACACTTGCACTTGCACGTTCATTGCAGAATGATTTACAATAGCCAAGACATGGAAACAACCCAAATGTCCATTGACAGTGACTGGTTTAGGAAGATGTGGTATATATACACAATGGAATACCACTCAGCCATAAAAAATAATAAACTAATGCTATTTGCAACAACATGGATGGAATTAGAGACCCTCATACTAAATGAAGTAAGTCAGATGGGGAAAGACAAATACCATGTGATATCACTTTATATCTAGAATCTAATAGACCGCACAAATGAATCTTTCTACAGAAAAGAAAATCATGGACTTAGAGAACAGACTTGTGGTTGCCAAGAGGGTGGAAGAAGGAGTGAGATGGGATGAGAGTCTGCGGTTAATAGTTGTAGACTATTGACTTTGGGATGGAAAAGCAAGGAGATCCGGCTGTATAGCACCAGGAACTATGTCTAATCACTTGTGATGAATCTATATATGTATGTGTAACCAGGTCACCACATTGTACAGTTGAAAAATTGACATAAAACTGTAAACCAGCTGTAATGGAAAAAGAAATTTTAAAAAGTTGAAATGAACTGATATAACTGATATTTTATAATTTACATATAATATGACCTTAGGGTTTAAAATTCAAGATTCAATCAATTTTCCTGACCACAGGAAGAGTTTCTCTTTGATTCTGAACTCTATTTTCTATAAGGAACGTCAAGAAGCACTATACTGATTTTTTAAATTAAATCACTGGAGGTATTAAATTTAGGGGTTATTTTGAAGACTTTATGAGAATGTTTAACTTCCAATTCTACATTCTGTGGGCAATCATTTATAAGCCCTTTGATTATGATTGTAATCAATCAGCACTTTCTTGTGGATGAATTATACAGATATTCTTAAAATTTCAATTGTAAATCACTTAAATATTTAAAATGGAATATTGATGTATATAGTGTTTATGCATTCTTTCAAATATTTTAATCTATTTTAAATGGCTTATATCTCATTCATTTTTATGCTTATTTCACTAACAAATGCTGTGACATTTGTAGAGATATTGTCAGGAGAACAGGCACTATCACATTAAATGTACAGAAGTGACAGCATGAATATCATGGTTTAAGGAAGGTTTGAAAATTGAATCTCATTTCAGAAGATGACAAGGAAAAGTAGAACCAACCTTTACACAGAAAGCTAATTTAATTATAATTGAGCCAAGTGTAGCACTTGGTTTAGTCTCATTTGTAGGACTCCCCCAGACCCTTAATTTTATAATAGCCAAGAGTACTGCTTTATTTAAAGTATTACTTTTAATACACTTGTGATCATATGATGAATTAAAAAAAAATGATGCACAATGATGCTTTTGCACATCATGAGTTCCTGCAAGGTTTGGGTTAATTTTGCTTATTTTTTCTTTCATGAGTTCTTATACTTGAAATAAAATATTTAAGGTTAATTTTTAGCTACTAACCATGTAGAAGGTAGATAACCATGTTCTTATCTCTTATGCCAGTTTGGATTTACATTGTATTTTTTTTTTTCTATTAAAGGAAAGCTTGACAGGGGAGGGATACACATATAAACTCGGTCTTGAAATCCAGTGAAATCAAATACAATCACATCCCAGAAAAGTCAATTATACGACTGACATTAAAGAGTCGATATTGATACATTAGGTCAGAATCTGGTAAGTTCTCATAAAACTTACATAAAATTTTATCCTTACATAAACACAATAGATGGCTCAAAAGTGTGCCCTCAGATCTTTTAGATCCAGCTGTCACTTAGGTTGAATAAATCCGAATAAACTGTAGCAACCACCTCACTAGCATAATGACTGTTTCGTATTTCTGTTCTAAAATAAGAACATTTATTGGTAAAGAAAACATGGTTAATCTGCAGAGACTTCAATGTTGCTAAAAACTGAATTTAAAGATTTTAAACCATATATTGAGGGATTGTCTTGTGTTTGCAAAACAAAATGAAGAGCTGGCATTTACAACTGCCTAAGAACAGCCATTGGTTACTGAGATTATATTATTGTATGTTTTTGAAATTAAGAGGATAGCTTAATATCTACCTAAATTATAATAGAAACTCAGAAAGACAATCAAAAGAATAGAACACAAAAAAAATTAATGCAGAATATTTGTAGGCCAACCTAAACATTTCTTACTCAATGAGAGTTACATCAACCCCTACTTTCAGAAACAAGGGCTGAATGCAGAGGTTTCCAGAAGAGTTTTAAATGATCCAGGAACAAATACAGCCATTCACATCAACTCATTCATATGAAAAATAAGCCTATTACATAAATCAGGACAATCATGCTATTATATTAAAAATTGGAGTCATTGGAAATAAGCAATTTGGTTTCATTGAAAAGATTATATTCATATTTCAAAGGAGACTGTATAAATACTTAGAAAGGGATTATGTACATTATTACTAATATAGGTTCAAATAGTTATATTCCTTAAACTGCTCAACTGCAGCAGGTGACAAAACACTTGCCCAAGATATCTGATGACAGTAAATTACAATGAAGAGAAACCTCTACCTCTTACAAATATTGATAATAGTTGTGCATAGTTGACAAAAAGAGATGAAAAAAATATATAATTGCTCAACATTTGAGAAGTATATCACATAGAGGACAGGAATAAATACAAATGACCAAAAGTCTGCTATTCTGTTATATGTGTGTGTGTGTGTGTGTCTATCTATAGTAAAGTGTCATGGTGTTCCGATTCTCTCTCCAATAATTCCTTAATGAGATAGCAGCCTTATAAATTATCTCCCATTAAAGCTTTCTCTCTACAAGTGCATGAAAGCCTTAAAGCCTAGATTAGCAATAATAGATTCTCAATTTCTCACTGAAAGTTTCCAAGCCTCATGGCCAGGAAGAGGCTGCTCTATCAGACAGTGCAGTTCTACATAAATGCAGAAAAGAACAAAATAATGTCTACCAGAAATATTAAGAAATGTTTCTAAATAATCTAGGCAATCACCTTATATTTGAAACAAAAGTTGAGATAGAAAAATAGAACCATTTTAAGTTAAGCTAGTGATAGCTTACCTGTGAACCACAGCAAAAATGGCTACTGAATACAGTCTTGAATGTGAGAGACAATTAACTCTGAACCTTGGCTGCATAGCTTACTGGTTATGTAGACTTGGCAAAATCATCAAATTCTGTAAATCTTAAATTTTCGCATATGTGAAAATGCAACTAATAATTCCTAACAAAAGTTTAAAGACTAAATTAGAATATATATGAAAATATGTCACAAAAGTTCACATATATCATTTAAAACCTTTCTAATCCATTTAGCCTACTATAGTTTCCTGCAGAAACTATGTCTGTTCTTGGGCCATTAGGAAAGTACATGACTTTTGTCAAGTCACACAAAGCAGACTTACAAGGCACTTGTGTTCTTTATATCTGGCATATCATCGCTATGAATAAATGCAAGTTTTTCATGGTATTCAGAAACCAACCCCTACAAATCATTCCCAAGAATGATTACTCACAGGAATGCTACGAGGAAGGGGTTAGGACCGTAGTCACTAGACTTGCAATTAAACCTCACAGATTAGTATTTAAAGAGTAAAAATTTCTACCAATCTTGCAAGAAACACTTATTTCCCCAATCATATAATTATTCTAGAAATTAACAAAATCCAAAGCTATCAACTACCATTTATAAGATTATTATTAACCTGTTTCCAAATTAAGGACAATATAGACCCACTTTACTTATGAAAATGAGTAATCATTATAAAATATGGCCAGATCATTCTCCCTAACAAAGTCTGTTCTCTAGAAAAAAGACTACTGGGAATTTGTACCACCTGGGCGAAGGGTATTTCTCCCACTCCAGCCACCTTTAGCTTTTCTGTCTTAAATAAGGAGTGAGGGGAAAAGTTAAATTCTTGTGAAGATCACAGCTCAGGTTCAAAGGATGATATTTCATCATATTTCATTATGGAAGCCTTTCCCTCTCCCACAACTGTGCCAATAGGGTTGCAATATAACTATGCACTACAGCTGAAATTGCTGCAAAGTATAGACTCTGAAGAGAAGTACTTATAGAAGCCAAAGACAACAAAGGAGACAGAAACAAGGACACTAGAGGGATTTGAAGCCTCTGGCACCTCTAGCTACAGAAAATAATAAATACAGGCTAATCATAGCCAGATTAACATAAAACCCCGTACTATTTATCTCAGTTCTTATTACCCAATACACTATGTTTGATTTGTTAATCAGCTTGGGCTTCTATAACAAAAAAAAACATAACCTAGGTGTTTTATTGACAACATAAATTTATTTCTCACAGTTCTAGATGCTCTAAGTCTTAGGTGATGATGCCAGCATTATCAGATTCTGGTGAGAACCCTCCTTCTGTTTGCATATGGCTCATTTCTCATATATTCATGTGGTGAAAAGAGTAACCAGTCTGTCAGGGGTCTCTTTAATAATGGTACTGATCCCATTCATGACAGCTTCACCCTCATAACAATCATCTCCCAAAGACCGCCCCCCACCCTTTCCTAATGCCATCCCATTTAGAATTAAAATGTATATGTCAGGCTTTCAAAAAAAATTGCAAAGCATGCTAAAAGGCAAGGGAAAAAGAAGCTTTTTTTGAAAAGACAAAGCAGTATCAGAAAGAGAATCAGGTATAACATAGGCTTAAAAATTATCACAAGGGCAATTTAAAGTAATTGCAAGTAATATCTTAAGGGCTCTAACAATGTAAGTAGACAACTTCAAAAATGGATCAGAGTTCCCATTTTGGCACAGTGGGTTAATAATATGACTGCAGCAATTTGGGTTACTGTGCAGGTGTGGGTTTGATCCCCTGCCCAGTACAGTGGGTTAAAGGATCCAACATTGCCACAGCTGAGGCTCAGATTTAGTCCCTGGCCTGGAAACTTCCATATGCCACCATGCAGCCATAAAAATAAAATAAAAACCAGATGGATAATTTAAGCAGAGATATGGAAACTCCAAAAAAAGATTCAAAGGGAAATGCTAAAATATCAAAAACATTGACGTAACACCATCACTGCAGTGTCATCATCAAGCTGGTGACATAGAAGTTCCCACTGTGGCACAGCAGAAATGAATCCAACTAGGAACCATGAGGTTGTGGGTTCCATCCCTGGCCTCATTCAGTGGGTTAAGGATCCGGCATTACCATGAGCTCTGGTACAGGCCACAGATGCGGCTCGGATCCTGCGTTGCTGTGGCTGTGGTGTAGGCAGGCAACTGTATCTCCGATTAGACCCCTAGCCTGGGAACCTCCATATGCCGCAGGTATGGCCCTGAAAAAGACAAAAACAAAAAAAAAAAGGAAAAAGTACATAGATCATTTCTGACTTTGCTCGCTCTCACAAGAACAACAACAACCATTCATGGACAGAACCACTGAGAGAATACTAGAGCTTGGGAGTGAGGCTGAGGCATCCCCTGCACCACAGAGACCAAGATCAACTACATTAAAGGGTAAGAATAGCTATACACTCACCACATGGCCTGCACAGTACCATGCTGAGAGGTCTTATTTGAAGATAAGCTCAGGAGGAAAAGAGAGTCCAAAAATGACATCCAGCCCCTCAGAGTTGTGGGTCACTTTGTGGGAGCCCCTACTCTGGCTTTGTCCCATGTGTATTGTAGGAGAATCTGCAGGGCTCAATCACTGGGAGTCTGATTGAGATGGAGAAGGAACGAGGGGTTTCTAATAACAAGCACACAGATCTTCCAGACTGAATTCCAACCGGCAGAGGCCAGGTGCCGGTCTCAACCAGTGGCTTTACTTATCTGCAAACCAGATTAGTGGCACATTCTGACCCAAGAATTTGGCAAGATGAAGGTCTGACTAAATTAGCTCCCCAAATGAGGAGTTCTGTCAGCTCTAGAGCCTGCTCTGCCCACATTCAGATATGCCTGCTGCAGATCCTGGCCCCCTATCCCTCCCGACCAGAAAGTTTATTTTGGAAATTTTGGAAGTTGCCTGAAGTGGGCCTTCTCATTTCTACCCAGGCAGGAGCCAGAGCCCCGCCCTCTAAGAAATGTCAGGAAGGGCTGATGAGAACACCTGGAGGCTGTATAACCCAGAAACTCTGGAGCTGAGAGCGGGCAGGCAGAGTTGATCACCACCTGGTCAAACCCAATGGCCCTGTTTGGTCAGGGAACTTGGGGCATGGGTTGGCTTGAGTCAATTCAATAACAAAAATATTAGTGGTTTTTGACTGCCTGTACCCAGGCCAAAAAAAAAAAACACTAATTCATAGCCACATTTATTGCCAAATACAGTCTCTAGTGTTCCTGACCAGGGAAATTTACTAGAGTACATGGAAAGCTGTGTACTATCCAATAGCCCTGTTAACAGTGGCATTTGAAAAAAGATCATAGTCCATTCTTTTCTCCATCTGCAGAACAAGACTGGTGGCCTCACCAACCAGGATATTTAGTACACATTCTAGCCTGATTAAGGTTCCAAAACAATGAGCTGTTCAGATCTAGGGCTCTATCCCACTGCCCCTTGAGAATAAAGAAGCTAATTCAAAGGCCCATATACTGTTGGGTATAGTACCCAGTCCTAACCACTTAGTAAACCTGACCAGAGAATCCATACGACCTTGAAGTTTATCCTACATCATTTTGGAAGAGAACTAAGCCAGCAGTCCTATCTAGTTGTTCTCACACAGTAGCATACCTTCCCCATCTCCAACCGCAGAACTCAAACTTGTTCCAAAATAGACCACAATAGCAGGCCCCACCTTGCCAAAGTTGTTACTAACAGACACAACCAGGTATCCAAACTGAGCTGACTGGTAAAGGTCTGTCTCTGTCTAAGTTAATGTGGAAGATGAGAACCCTTACCCAAATGCACAGATGCCAAAACAAGGAATCAAATCACAAAAATATTAGACATAATATGGTACCACCAGAGGAAACTAATAAAGCTATAACAACTGATTGTAAATAGAAATCTGTGAAGTGTCAAAGAATTTAGAATAAATATCAACATTATGGCAGCATGAGTTGTTACCCTTTTTTCTCCCCTTCAATTTAAAACCAGGTATCTATAACCCCTCAAAAAAGTTATGCTGTTCAGCACACCAGAACTCCTGAGAGATCTATTTATGCACCCCAAAGTGCACGGGTTGGACTTTGGAGAAGGCTGTGGAGCCAGAGGAACGGCAGTGAAGGCAGTGGGCGTGGCAGAGGCAATGGAAGGAGAGGAGGCAGTGTATTAGCAAAACTTTCTTGCGAAGAAGTGTAGGGCGAATACTCTATCCAAACACATGTCCTACAGTTGAAGGGACCCAATGCTCCCTCTGAGGAGAGATCACAGTGACTTGGGGAAAGCAATGTAAGGGGAAAAGGACAAAGAAAAAAGCTGAAGAAACATATTACCTGCTGTCTGTCCTGGGATTCTGGTAAGAGAAAGGCATCTGGGACCCCTACTCAAGGATCCACCCACCAAGATGTGGGGATACCCAAAGTCTGAAGTCTGATATGCTACATACACATTTCCCCCTATTCTCCCACCAATATCTTTTTTCTTTTTTCTCTACAGAGCTTACTTTAAGTGCACTTCCAATTTTAGCAGTGAATCAGCTTTGGTAAGAGAAACCAAAGACTTGTACTATAGCACCACATTCTGGAAAACAAAAGGAGGACTCCTAACTACCAACCTGTTGAATTATTAGAATCTAAGTAAACAATTTCTTACCTAAACAAGAAAGATATTCATTACTTCAAATGTGGTGGCAGAGGCACTTTTAATAAAACACTATGAAAAGTCATATAATAATAAGTATCACAAAAAAGAAAATAATTTTCTTGTAACTAAACCCTAAAACATGAAATATTGCAAACTGATTAAAAATTCAAAGCAGATGTGATGAAGAAATTCAGTGAGCTACAAGAAAATTCAGAAAGGCAATACAATCATCAGGTAAAAATTCGATGAACTGAAGGGAAATTTTTTTTGTCTTTTTGCCTTATCTAGGGCTGCACCCGTGGAATATGGAGATTCCCAGGCAAGGGGTCTAACAGGAGCTGTAGCTGCCGGCCTTCACCACAGCCACAGCAACACTGAAGGAAAATTTTACCCAAGAGATTTAAATTCTAAAAAAGAACCAAATAGAAATTCTGGAGCTAAAGAACTCAATACATGAGGTGACAAATGCATTAGAAAATATTGTAAATAGAGGTCACATGGAAGAGAGAATAAACAAGTTTAAGAATAGGAATATAGAAATATTTCATGGGAAAAGGAGTGAAAACTAAGATTTTTTTTAAAGTGAAGAAACTCTGCAAGACCTATCAGACTCCAACAGAAGAGTCAACATAAAATTAATAGCTATCTTAGAAAAAGAGGTGAGAAAGAAGGGAACAGAGAGATTTAAAGAAATAATAGCTGAGAGTTTCCCAAATATGGGGTAGGAACAGGATATACAAGTCCATGATGCTAATAAAACACTTTATCATATCAATGTAAAAAGACCTTCTCCAGGACACATTATATTAAAACTATCAAAAGTCAACAGTAAATTTAAATGCACTGGGGGGGGGGGGCAATAATTACAAAGAATTCCCATTAGGCTATTGGCAGATTTCCTGGCAAAAATTCTACAACCCAGGAAAGAATAGAATACAAAGTACTGAAAGATAAAAATTGGCAAACAAGAACACTCTATTTGGCAAAGTTATCCCTCAAATATGAAGGAAAAATAAAAGCTTCCTTAGAGAAAAACTGAGGAAATTCACTATCGTCAGACCCGTCTTATAAGAAATGTTGACAGGAGCTCTTCAAGCTGAAAGTAAAATATAAAAGTATACAAAATTCTGACTAGTATAAAAACTGACTGAATTAGAAAACTTTTTTGAATAATTTATTAAACACTCATTTATAACCTAAAAGATAAAGAGCATTAAAATAACAAAAACACAAAAATGACAGCATAAAAAGAGGTAATTGGTAACATCAAAAATATAAAAGAACAATGAAAAGATGACATCTTTACAGGTGGATGAAGATAAACTGCTATCAGAAGGTACTATTATACCTATGGGATATTCTATGTAAACCAGATGTTTACACAGAAAATCTCTAGAACAGAGATACAAAACAAATGGGAGACTGAGTAAATCACATGGAAAACCACAAAGTTACAAAGGTGGATATAAACAAAAGGAAAAATAATACTGAGACAAAATAATCAGAAGTCAAAAGATAAAATGCAGTAGAAAATCATTATGTAACATTCTCCCTATATGGAAATGGATTGAACTCAGGATCAAAATAAAATGAAGTCCCAGCTCCAAAATTATACATAAGCTCAAAGTAAAGAGATAGAAAATAATATTTCCAGAAAACGTAAGCCAAAAGAATGAAGACAGACATAGCCATACTTTTACCAGACAAAACAGACTTCAAGCCAAAAAGGCTTGCAAGAAACAAAGAAGATCATTATATAATTATCAAGGTTTCAATACATCAAGAAGATATAACAGTCCATAAATAAATGTAATTCCAACCCCTAAGCCTTATATATACAGCAAATACTAACAGCTCTTAAGGGAGAAATAGCAATGAAATAATAGGGGCTTAAATACACCTACTATCAGCAATGGACAGATCATCCAGACAGGAAATCAACAAAGAAATTTTGGAGTTGAACCACATGTTATAACAAACTTAACAGACACGTATGGAACATTTCTTCCAAGAGCCGCAGAATACATGTTCTTCTCAAGTACACATAGGACATTCTCCAGGATAAACCATATAATATGATACACAAAAAAATTAGCAAACTTAAGGAGACTGAAATCACACCAACTCTATTCTCTTACCACAGTGGTGTGGAACTATAAATAAAGAACAAAAAAGAAACTGAGAAGATATACAAATACATAGAAACAGAATAACACTTCTGAACAAGCAATGGGTCAAAGAAGAAATCACCAGAAACGAATCCGACTAGTCCAACTAGTACCCATGAGGACACAGGTTTTATTCCTGCCCTTGCTCAGTGCGTTGAGAATCTAGCATTGCAGTGAAATGTGGTGTAGATAGCAGACATAGATCAGGTCTGGCGTTGCTATGGCTGTGGCATCTGCCAGAGGCTACAGCTCTAATTTGACCCCTAGCCTGGGAACCTAAATGTGCTGCAAGCGTGGCCCAAAAAAAAGAAATAAAAAGTCTTTTGAAACAAATGAATAGGTAGATATAAACCCGATCAAATATTGTGAAGTGCAACAAAAGCAGTCCCGAAAGAAAAATTTGTAGCAATAAACACATTTAAAAAATTAGAAAGATCTGAAATATTGTAAATCAACTCTAATTCAAGTAAAAAATACCTGATTGAAATATGAACAAAAGATTTCAATAGACATTTTTTCAAAGAAAACACATCCAGGTCAATAGGCACAGGAGAAAAAATGTATATATATAATTGAATATTACTTAGCCAAAGTAAGAATGAAATTTTTCCATTTACAACAACATAGATGGACATTGGGGGTATTATGCTTAGCAAAGAAGCAGATAGAAGACAAAAAATACAAACAGAAACAGACTGACAGATACAGAAAACAAACTAGTGATTACCAGTGGGAAGAGAGAAGAGCGAGGGTAAAGGCAGGGGTAAGGGTTTAAGATTACACACTCTGATGAATAAAATAAGATTCAAATATATGTTTTACATTACAGAGGATATAGCCAATATTTTATAATAACTGTTAATGCAATACAATCTATAAAATATATTCAATCCCTACAACTCAAATGCCCAGCAATAAATTAGATAGATCAAAAAGATGCAGTATGTATACAAAGAAGTTATTCACCCTAGAGAAAGGAGGCTATCCTTCCATTTGCAGTAATATTAATAGAGCTTGAGGACAGTATGCTAAGCAAGATAAGCCAAAAGGAGAAAGGCAAGTACTGTATGATATCACTTACAGGTGGCAATCTACAAAAAAAAAAAAAACTAACCTTAAAAAAACAAAGTAAAATGATGTTTAGCAGAGGTTTCAGGGGGAGCAGTCAGATAATAGTGTTGAAAGGTACAAGCTTGTGTTGAGTAGTTTTTAAGCTTTAGAGATTATTGCAGAATATATATATAGACAATAATATTGAATTATATAATGTGATAAATATAACTACAGGGGCAAACATATCACAACATATAAAATATCATGGAAATATATAATACACTTTAGATTTATACAATATTACATGTCAAATTTATTCAATAAGAATAATTATTAAAAAGAATTCACAACAACCTTCTTAAAGAAGTTCAGTGACCTATAAGAACACACAGACAACTAAAGAGAATTAGCAAAATGACCAGAATAGAAGTAGAAATTCAGCAAAGAAACAGAAACCTTCAAAACAAATACCAACAAATTCTGTACCTGGGAAACACAATAATAATTCAATACATAGCTCCAAAAGCAGACTGAACCATACAGACAAAAGTATTAGTGATCTGGAAGTATGACGGTTGAAATTATCTAGTCAGAGAAACAAAAAGAAGAATGAAAAAATAAAAGTTTATAAGAATTATGGAACACAATTAAAAGAAACAACATTTGCATTATGGAAATTTCAGAAGAGGGAGCAAAGGACACAAGGTTTATTTAATTCCATAATTGTTGAAATCTCCCTAAACCTGGAATGAGTCATAGACATCAAGATACAATAGGCCCAAAGGACCCCAAATAGATTTCATGTGAATAGTGCTACACCGAGACCAATTTTAATTAAATTGTCAAATGTCAAAACATAGAAAATATTTTAAAAGCAGCAAGAGAAAAAAGAGGAGTTAAAGACAAGTGAATCCCCATAAGTTTATCTTTGCATTTCTAACAGAAACATTTCATATCAGAAGAGAACAGAAGGACATACTCTAAATATTGAAATAATAAATTTGTCAAAAAAAGAATACTATTTCTAACAAAGTTGTCCTTCAGAAATGAGGAAGGGATAAAACTTTCCTGAGGAGACAAAAACTGAGGCAGTTTATTATATGAGATCTGCCTTATAAGAAATGCTAAAAGGAGTTCTTTGGGTGAAAATAAAAGAACACAAATTAACATTATAAAAACATAATGAGTGTAAAACTCAATGGTAAAACTCACTGGTAATGGTAAATATGCAGTGAAAATTGGATTCTGTAATGGGGTAGTAGCAATGTCTAATTCACATAGAAGAGTAGTATAAAAGTTAACAAAATGTAATAGAAATACCATAACTACAATAATCTATTAGTTACATAATATAAAGAATATGTAAATTTTAACATTAATAAACTTAAATGTAAAATGGGAGGGGAATAAAAACTAAAAGTGTAAAGCTTAGAACTTCTACTGAAGATAACTTGTTATTGGTTTTAAATATGATATTAAATACTTAAGATACTTTATGTAAGTTTCACAGAAAAAGAGCTGTAGTAATTACACAAAAGTATATGATAAACATACTGATATAAGATTTCAAAGCACAAAAAAGACAAAACAAGGAAAGAAGAACAATGGATATAAAACAATCAGAAAACAGTTAACGAATGTTTATCAATAATTACTTTAAATGTAAACTCATTAAAAGATATAGAATAACAATGGATAAAAAAGCCAAGATCCAAGGATATACTGCCTATGAGAAACTAATATAAAAACACACATAGGCTAAGAGTAAAGGGATGGAAAAAGATATTTCAAGCAAATGGTAACCAAAAAAAGCAAGGTAGGCTATACCTTTATTTAAAATACACTTAAAATTAAAATTGATAAAGAGACACAGAGGTTTTATATAATGAAAAAGGGGTCAATACATCAAGACGATATAGCAATTGTAAAAAAAAAAAAAAAGTGTGCCAAATATCACAGAATGTAAACATGTAAAACAAAAACTAAAAGGAGAAATAAAGAGCGATACAGTAATTGTTGGGACTTTACCACTATCAACAATGTGTAGATTATGTAGCTAGACGATCAATAAAGAAACAGTAGATTTGAACACATTCTAGATCAAACCGACCCAACAAACATATATAGAATGTTCTGTCTCAAAATAGAATATACATTTTTCTCAAGTGCACCTGAAACATTTTCTAGGATAGACATGTTAGGTCACAAAACTGGTTTTAGCAAAGTCAAGAAATTTAAATTTATCCAAGTATCTTCTCTGACAACAATGGTATGAAATTAGAAATCAATATCAAAATGAAAATTGGAAAAATTCACAAATACATGCAAATTATACAATCCTGTCCTGAACAACCAATGGATCCAGGAAGAAATTAAAGAGAAAATAAAAAACATCTTGAGACAAAAGAAAATACAAACACATAATACAAAAATGTGTAAGATGCAGCTAAGAGGGAAGTTTAGCACAATAAATGCCTAATTAAGAAGCAAAAAAGGGAGTTCCCATTTTGTATGACCAGAAACGAATCTGACTAGCATCCATGAGGATATGGGTTGGATCCCTGGCCTTGCTCAAGGATCCAGTGTTGCTGTGAGTTGCTGTGTAGGCCACAGATGTGGCTCAGATCTGGTGTTGCTGTGGCTGTGGCATAGGCCAGCAGCTGTAGCTGCAATTCAACCCCTAGCCTGGGAATTTCCATATGCCCTGGGTGCAGTCCCAGGAAATAAAAAAAAAAAAAGCCAAAGAGGCAAGAAAGTAAGATACTAAACAATCTAACTTTTAAGAAAGTGGAAAAAGAAAAACCGAGCCCTAAATTAGCACACAATGAATGAAAGTGTATAGAGTAGGAATTGCAATAGAGAATATAAAAATAGAAAAATTAACCAAACTAAAAGTTAGATTTTTGAAAAGAAACAAAATTTTAGCCAGATTAACTAAGGAACAGAGTGAAGTTTCAAATCAACAAAAATATAAATGGGGGGGACAAAAAAGACACTACAATTGATACCACAGAAATGCAAAGAATTATAAGAGCCTCCTATACACAGATATATGCCAACAAACTGGCCAACCTGAAAAGAATGGATAAAAACATACAAACTAACAAAATTGAATTAGGAAGAAATAAAAAGTCCGAATAGACCAATGACCATATGCAGATTGAAGCAGTAACCAAAAATCTCCCAGTGAAAGCCCAGGACCTTATGGCTTCATTGTTTAATTATACAAAACATTTAAAGAAGAATTAACATTAAGCCTTCTCAAACTCTTCCAAAAAACAGATGGGGAGAGAACACTCCCAAATTGATTTTACAAGACCAGCATAATCCAGGTACTAAAGCTAGAAAAGGACACTATCAGAAAGGAAAACTACAGTTCAATATCCACGATGAATATAGATTCCAAAATATTAAAAATACTAGCAAACTTATTTCAGAAGCACATTGAAAGTCTTATTTACTATGATCAAGTGGGAGAC
Source organism: Catagonus wagneri (assembly GCA_004024745.2). Taxonomy (NCBI): domain Eukaryota; kingdom Metazoa; phylum Chordata; class Mammalia; order Artiodactyla; family Tayassuidae; genus Catagonus; species Catagonus wagneri. The sequence continues at coordinate 3,508,146 of PVHT020000886.1, read as the reverse complement.
TTACCTAGGATGCAAGGATGGTTCAACATATGCAAATTAACCAGTGGGATATATTACATTAATAGACTAAGGAAAAAATCATATTTCAATAGACACAGAAAAGTATCTGACAAAATTCAACATTCATTTATGATAAAAACTCTTAACTACATATAGAAGGAATGTATGTAAACATAATGAAACCCATATATGATAAACCCATAACTAATACCATTTTCAATGGAGAAAATTTGAAATATCTCTAAGATCAGAGGTAAGCCAAGGGTGCCAATTTTCACCATTCTTATTCAACATAGTACTGGAAGTCTTTGCCAAGGCACTCAGGCAAGAGAAAGAAAAGAAGGTATCAGAACTGGAAAGGAAGATGTAAAATTACCTCTATTCACAGATGATATGATTTTATATATAGAAAATCCTAGTTTCCACCGGAAAAAACCTTCTTAGATCTAATCAACAATTTAGCAAAGTAGCAAGATAGGAAATAAATGCACAAATTAGCAGCATTTCCACATTTTAACAATGAGTGTTCTCAAAAAGAAATAAAACTGTTCCATTTACAAATAGCACCATCAACATTATCAGGAATACCATGGCATATGTAAGTTCCCAGGCCAGGGGCTGAATCCAAGACAAAGCCACAGCTGTGGCAACACTGGATCCTTTAACCCACTGTGCCAGGTCAGGGATCAAACCCACAACTCTGCAGTGACCTGAGCCACTGGCATTGGATTATCAACCCACTGTACCACCAGGACCTTTAGGAGTAATCTTAACCATGGAAGTGAAATATCTCTACTCTGAGAACTATAAAGCATTGATGGATGATTCGAAGAAATTGAAAGCTATCCCATACTCTTGCTTAGAATTGTATAATAAATAACAAATTAATAGATTATTAGCATTGTGTTTTAAAAATATGACCAATTGTCAAATTCATGAAAACATGTTGTAATACAGCAGAAAGCAGATTCTAGGTCTTGTCCTAGGGATAAGTCTAATAAATTTATGACAAATGATTACACTGCTGTGTAGATATGTTAAAATCCACTGAATTGTACACTTTTAAAGGCTGAAACTTATGGCATGTGAACTCTATCTTGACAAAGTTTTTATATAAAATATTAATAATGAATTATCCGATCCATTTCACCACACTAGCGCTATGGTAACATGCTTACTGTGTTTACAGTGTGATCTTCCGATGAATGGTACTGCATGGGCTGAAATGCTATCCCAGATAGTTTTATTTCACTATGTTATATGTGGGAAACAACTTACAAACACAGCAATGTCTCAAGAAAAATTAAAACATCAATACAAGTCATAGGCACTTGAGAGTTAAAAGTTCTTATTTCTTAAAGTGCTGTTAGAATAAATAAGCACAGTGAAGCTCTTTTTAAAAATCAAATCTGGTAAAAAAGATAGAACATAACTTATTTACTGGCAGAACTTGTTTCTCAGGAAGGCAAATGCCAAGTAGTTGTTAAGAACCTAACACTGTCAATGTATAAAATTATAGTGAGTAAAATGCTAGGATTACATACATATGAGAAATAAAATTTGCTCTCAACATGATAGCTTAACATATTAATGACATACTACATGATGCTAAAGGAATTTTGGATAATAAACTAAAAAAATAACAGCTTCTCTATCCAGACTGATGAGTCAAAATGTTTTACTAATAACTGTCAAAATTTTGATATATTGTTACCATGACTACTTTTATTAAGGTTACCTTTTAAGTCTTTTTAAAAATACGGTATGCCCAGGTATAGGTTTTTACTATTTTTGTACTTAAAATTCTCTTCCTGAATCTGAAGTATGGTGTCTGTCATTTTTTTGGGAAAATTATCAGCCATAAGTAGTTCAAATATTTCTTCTGCTCCATTCTCTCTTTTCCTATGTTTCTGATGTCCCCATTACACATATTACATACCTTGCTAAAATGAGCATTTTAAAATGGCCATGTGTAGATTACCTAAAACAATCTACAGATTTAATGTGATCCCTATCAAATTACCCATGACTTTTTGTTAACATAACTAGAACAAATGATCCTAAAATGTATGTGGAACCTAAAAGAACAGAATTGCAAAAACGATCCTAAGGAAAAAGAACAAAGCTGTAGGTATAACCCACCCAGAGAGCAGACAATACTACAAAGCTAAAATAATCAAAACAGTGTGGTCTGGCACAAAAACAGACGTATGGATTGGTGAAACAGAATAGAGGGTCCAGAAATAAACTCACACACCTGTGGACAATTAATCTTTGACAACAGAGGCAAAAATATACAATGGAGGGACGGTAGTCTCTTCAGCAAGTAGTGATAGGAAAACTCTTCAGGTGCATGTAAATCAGTGAAGTTAGAACACACCCTCACACCATATACAAAGATGTATTTAAGTCTCGAAGCCATTTTGAATTTAAGACCATAAAACTCTTAGAAGAGAACATAAGCAAAACATTCTCTGACATAAATTGTGCCAATGCTTTCTTAGGTCAGTCTCTCAAGGCAAAAGAAATTAAAAATAAATGAATGAAATCTAATCAAACTTATAAGCTGTTGCACAGAACAGAAAACCATAAATAAAATGAAAGACAGTTTATGGAATTGAAGCAGGCGATAGATGGGTCCCAGGCTGAGTAACTGTAATCTGTTCCCTGTGGACTGTTAACTTCAAGATAAAGATTATGGCAGGAGCAAGGAGGAGTCGTGTCCTCCTTGGAAAAGGTAGAGGACACCTATTTCTCATTCCTGAGGTCAAGGAGACCTCTGGAACAGAATTACACATTTGCAGAAAGGTTCGACCGAGAAAGTAGGGGCACCAGACCATAGTACATCCTGTCAACTTCCCATAAACCCTTGTGCTAGAATTCATTCTTACTAAAATATGTACACACACCCAGGGGAAGACCCTGAGCCAGGCCAAATTGTGCTCAAAGCCAGAAAAAGCAAGATGATTGGTCTGAAGAAGCCCAAAGGACTGCCACCATACAAGTGTTTTAAATGACCTACAAGCAGGCCTCTCCCTCTCTTGTTCTTTCTCTTGTTCTTTCTCTTGTCTCTCTCTCTCTCTCTACATTCCCCCTCAGCCTGCCTGCTCTTTTTCCACACCTATCTTCTCTCTATTCTCTCTTAATAAACATTTATTTGCCTCAGTACCCTCAGTCTCTTTGCAGAATTATTTCTCCAAAGGGCCAAGTCCTGGGGACCTTTCAAATGGCTAGGGTACAGTGTGTTCTCACCCTACAGCCACTTGAGAACCGAATGGGAGAAAATATTTACAAACAATGCAGCCAATGAAGAATTAATTTCCAAAATATACATAGATCTCAAACAGATCTCTATCAAAAAAGAAAAAAAGACAACCTAATTGTAAAGGGGGCAGAAGACCTAAAAAGACATTTCTCCAGTAAAGATACACAGATGGCCAACAAGCACATGAAAAGATGCTAAACAATGCTAATTATTAGAGAGATGCAAATCAAAACTAGAGCGAGGTATCACTTCAAACAAATCAGAATGGCCACCATCAAAAAATCTATAAATAATCGATGCTGGAAAGGGTAAGAAGAAAAGGGAATCCTCCTGTATTATTGGTGAGAATGTAAATTGGTGGAGAGACTATGGAGAACAGCATGGAGGTTCCTTAAAAAACAAAAATAGTTTTACTCTATAATCCAGCAATTCCACTCCTGGGTGTATATACAGAAAAGGTAAAAACTATTAATAGAAAAGATACACACACCCCAATGTTCACAGCAGCACTACTTATAAGAACCAAGACATTGAATCAACTTAAATGTTCATTGATGAAAAGATGAAGATGTTTATAGATACACATATAAACAAAAGCTCAAAAACCGGTAAGTATCACAAAAATATAAGACCACCACAGAGTGACTCACTTCTGACCTACACAATGCACTATCATTAGTTATCTACTCTTTCACTTACTCTCAAGAAAGAACAGAGAAAAAAGAAGTGAAATAATAAATCTTAATTATATGTATACTTACCAGAAGATATTAGACCGTGTTCTTTCCTTAAACCTCTCTACCTAAGTGACAAGGGAGCAAGAGAAGTTCCAACACAAGTACACAAATATCACACATCAATTGAACACATTCCATGTGCCAAGAGAAAAATGTACTATTTTAGGAGTTAAGGAAGCCTTTCCAGAGGGACTTCTCCCTTTGAGCTGAAACTTGACATCGGGGCCAAAAGCAAGAGGCAAATGGATATCAAACGTTTGATGAATGCAACGGTTTACAAGATGTAAGGGAGCAGCATATCTTGCCAGGGCTGGAGTAAGAGCTTGTAGGAAATAAACACAGAAGGTTAGGATGAGATATCTTGCCAGGGCTGGAGTAAGAGCTTGTAGGGAATAAACATAGAAGGTTAGGATGAGATATCTTGCCAGGGCTGGAGTAAGAGCTTGTAGGGAATAAACATAGAAGGTTAGGATGAGATGCTGAAGGTCTTCTCATGTTATCTTAAATTATATGTTTTGTTCAATGCCAGGGATAAAGGAATTTGGTTTGGGAGAGCCAGGTAAATCACAGATGTTTTGACACAAAGGATATTTTTAATGTCAAAATTTAAAAGCTATTAACTTTTGTAATCAAATGATGTACAATAGGTATCACTGGCTCTTATTCTTATTCTGACTTCTATCCCTAGGGTATGATGGAAATGCAGAGAGCCTTAGGAAGGGATAAAGCAGAAAGTATAGTTTAAGAGTAAGGCTGAGGAAACTCTGAAGCTCAGGGAATAGCATAAGATGTCTGGTCTGCACATCACTTGTTTGAGAAGAAATACAGCAAAAGTAAACAGCTTTACCTGTAATGGTGTTGGTTATTTTGGGGACATGTCAAGTGTCCTGTGTTAAAACAGCCTTATTTAACCAGTTTGTGCCCTTCAGGAAGTATGAAAAATTGGGTTTTTAAAGAAGAGGTTTTCTTAACCAAAGTAGATAAATATAATGAGTTGCCCATAATAGAGCAACATTTTAAAGATAAAGTAGGGCCAATTTGTTGGTATCATTGGGATTCAGAGCCTAGATAACTTAAAATGTATTTAATTAATGAATATATGAAATATAAAATAATTTTCCAATAGTTAAGACTGCCGTGGGCAATAACAAGTCCTAAGAATGAAGTTATTCAAACATAAGCTTAGACTATGCTATAGAAAAAAATTCTAGTAGTATATGATTTCTTAATCATGTCTCACTTCTTCTAAACTCTAAATTCAACTATCATTATAAGCATTGCCTCAACTCAAATTGGCAACATGCTTTTCATACTGAAATATTAAACAAGATTCCATATTAAATAAGGTATAGCCCTTTGCAGAACATATATTTTGTGATAATGCCAAGATACATTCTGAAGAAACTCTACCACACAAAGTTTATTTAACAGTTATTCAAAAAGGATTTATTGTGTATCTGCTATGTATTTAGTACTATTGATGTATTTTTGAACTAACATCCATGAAATTTCACATGGAAAGTATATATTATTGAAAGATTAAGTAACAAAAACAAATAAATATAAAATGCCAGGTTATTAGAGTTCTATATTTGAAGAAAATAAAGCATAGGGAGAGATACAGATTGATAGAAGATAATTGAGTGAAAGAATTATTTGAGGAAGAAGATAACTGAGCAAAAGATTTGCATGAATCAATGGAACAAATGAAGATGTGAAGGAAAGTCTTTCCAGGCAGAAGGAAGAGCCCTGAAGAAGCCAATAACTTGATATAGTTAAAGAACAGTATTAATACCAGCCTGGGAGGAGCAGAGTCATTTAGAAAATTTTAAAGACGATGTGGGGCAAGATTATCTAGGGCATAAAGGAGAATGGTAAGGAGTTTGGATTATAATTGTGTAGGGAAGTCTCTGGAAGGTTTGAACAGGAAAATGATATCGTCTTATATGTATATAATAAAAATACTGTAGCTAGTATGTTGGGAGTAAGAGCGCAACTAAGGAAACAGAAGACATTACTCTATACAAGATAGTAACAGCTTAAATGAAGCTGGTAGCAGTGTTTGGTAATTGGCTTATATTTTGAAGGTAGCTCTTTCAGGAGGGTTTTGCCCAGATGGCTTTTGGATCCACAGAAAAGAGAGGAATCAAGAACTAAGCCTGGATTTTTGGTTTATAAAAACTGCATAAAGATGGGCAATATTTATGAAATGGGAAAAACAAAGTTTTTTGTGTGTGATTGTTTATATAGTAAATGCAGCATAATTAAGACAATTTTATTTTTGTTAATTTTGAGAAGCTTATTATGCATCCAAGTGGAAGTTTTGAGAAGGTAGTTGGTTCTGTTACTCTGGATCTTAGGACATGAGTTATAATCATTAATTTTGGAATTCTTACCATTTGTATTCCATTTAAACCATGACATCTGCTATGATTACCTAGAGTGGCAATTTGAGTTTTCCCAAATTGCACAGAAAACCAAGGACTAAATGCTGTGAGAGAAAACACTAACAGTTAAGTCAATGAGTTAAGAGAAATATGAGTATGATATCTTAAAAACCAAATGAGAAATTGAGAGTATTTACTATGTCAAATCATAGAGACATTAATAAATTTATGATTAATTTTTCTGACTAGACTGCTCCTAACACATTGGTCAGAAGATATCCATGAACAATTCAGAATGTTCACACTGTTTAACATTTACAAATCACTGTCATTACTACAGCTTGTAAATTTTCATAGTGCCCATTTCTTCAAAGCCATAGGCAAGCATCTGTAAAACTCATCTCCTAATTTACGCATTCCCAAAACACATTTATGTGATAAGGAATTCCCATATTCAAATACTACAGAATAAAACTGAATCCTACAAGATGTGATTCTACAATGAAATATTCGAAAATTGGTTTAGGCCATATTATTAAGGTTCTTGGATCTCAGGATCTTTTGGAAATATTGATTTTTATGCAATCTAAGCTTCAAAGAAATTTTTCTATCAGTAAAGAGTTAATTAGAAAAAGATGACATTAGAGACTTGATAGCAGGCTCTTTGCTTATTCTACACTTGAAAAATGCAAAACCTGATCTGTGTTTGAAGGGAAGACATGAGAATAGAGGAAAATATATAGCAAGGAAGTAAGAAATAACAAATCTTCATATTTGATTGTTTGGGGGTGTGTTTGCAGCCTATGAGAGGATGACCTTGAAACTTACTGTTCAAACTGGAACACTATTGAAAGGTGGTACCCAACAATAATCATACTAATTGATCTATAACTGCTATAAAAGATTTTCCTGTGAATGCTGGGTATTCAGTCACTCTGGATAAGAGGTGAGTTGAGGAACAATTACAAGGTATATTACTGCTAACAGCAGAATAAAATCAAGAACACAGACAAAGTAGTTAGCTTAGATAAGAAAGGGGGAGTGTTACTGTGTTCTTCCCATACAGTAACAGTAAAGTTAGAGTAGAAAAACAATGTCCCCAAGGCATTAATAAACGTAAAAGAGGGCATTGAAGGACTTCCTTTAGAGAGCCTCAGTCATTTCAACAGAGCAGGCCAAAAGGTCAACAAATCAAAGAGGAAGGTGGAGGTGGAGATTTGAAGAATCTGAAAACTTTTCAAAGGTCCACTCTTGGGAAATGGTACAGGAACTCATATACAATTTAAATACAAATGTCACCAAGTATGATCAAGGTCCCAGATTTTGGACTCTCCAGAAAGATAAATAACTCTTATAATAATAGCTGCAGTCTATTGATTATTTACTCTGTTTTCTACTAAGTGCTTAATATAAGACCTCACTTTAATCTCAAAAGAACACTATGAAATAGATGTTATCATTACTTCCAGTTTTCAAATGAGGATCCTGAAGTACAGAGGGTTTAAGTAGTAATCATCAAAGGCTACACAGCTATGATGTAAGGAGTCATGATTCAAATTTAGCCAGTCTGGTTTCAGAGCCCAAGGTCTTGATCACCCAGTGCTCTGCCTTCAAGGTATTGATGTTAACTGTGCTTTGAAGTCAAACAGATTTCAGAGTGATATTCATTCTGAGAAGCAAATCAATAGATCTCACAAGATTATGCACATGTCTAAGGAAAGCCAAATGGAAGGCAATGTCCACATAAGTATCTCTCACTGGCTACATTTGTTGAAGCTTCCACCATGATCTGAAATGATGTTGTCATTTGATACCAAGTGGTATGTAGGCAGTCTGTCACAGGAAGGTTTATATTCCATTGGCCTATAGTTCTACAGATGAAAAGATGATTTTAGTCTGTAGGGTATCATTTACTAGCATGGTATATTCAGCACTTCAAAGAATATCAATCAGGAATCCCTGAAAGATGAAATGTGCTTTCCTGAAGTGAGCAAGATGGTACAATAATTCTTAAATCCTTTGTTGTTGTGGAGGAGATTTCTACAGGTTTCATCATAAAAAATATTTTATACTACAGCTAGCAAAAAAACCCTATCAATCTAAGACCTAACATTAGTCTTTCTACGGTTTGGTTGCTAGGAAATAAATGCACACTGAAAAATACAGTTTGAGGGGGAAAATGCCTCAATAAAGAATTCCCCTAAGGTTTAGGATAAGAATCTCAACAAATATTTTACATTAAAAAAACAGGTACAGGAGTTCCTAAAAAATTATAATGTTCATCACAGCTTTTCAGAAAAGTAATTTTTTTTTTAAGGGCTACACCCACAGCACTTGGAGATTCCCAGGCTACGGGTTGAATTGGAGCTATGGCTGCTGGCCTATACCACAGATATAGCAATGGTGGATCTGAGCCGCATCTGCAAACCACACCACAACTCAGCGTGACGCTGGATCCTTAATCCACTGAGCTAGTCCAGGGATCAAACCTGTGTCCTCATGGATACTAGTTGGCTTCGTTAACTGCTGAGCCATCACGGGAACTCCAGAAAAGTAATTTTTAGCATCTCTACATTTCTTTATTCTAGCACCATGCACACTATAATAAGTGGTCAATAAATAATTACCAAATTACTTCTGTTTCCATTTTATAAATTCTGAAGTATACATGGACTACTAAAGGATAGTATTTGTTGTATTGTAAAATACACTTCTTTTATTTCATTCAAACAGATTTATTTACAGCTGATATATTTTATGGATTTAATTAATATTTGCATCTGAAAGTGGTGGATTTTTATATGCAGATAATGTTAGTCATCAGTTGGTCTGGCTGAATTTGATACATACTAATCATTTTCTAGACAAATACCTTAAGGCCAAATTTTACATTTCAAGAGCCCATTAGCAAACCTGGTATAGTGAACAAGGGTTACAAAACCAAACATCTATAGGTGCCCAACATGAACAAAATGAGTGAAGGCGTGGGTGTGGAATCAGGTGAGAATGGAATTCAATGGCACATTATAGGAGAGCTGTTTAAAAAGGCTATTACTCATGGCTATTACTCATGCCATAAACCTTTTCCCTGAGTGATTATTTTAAAAGGGATTCTGGAAGAGCTAATTTTAATGTGAAATCTCCTGATTTTTTAAAAATGTTTTTCAACACATTCAAAAACGTTAAATCATTAATTAAGGAAAAAAAAAGCCTTTGGGAATTCACAGCCGGGACTGATAGCCACTTCAGTACAGAGTACCACTAAATTGGTGTCACAGTCTTGGAAGGTACAGGTGTTGAAACTTACTTTTAAATGTGTTATAACTTCTTTGTGTTTGTTGAGTCAACTCCTGCTTTTATAAAATATTTAATAGATTTTCCCATTTGCTTCTTATTGTACCTAAACTACAACCTGAAAGCCTCTAAGGAACATTCATAAAGATTGGAGCAGAGTTAAAAAATGAAAGTTATGGTCTGTCTTCTTAAACAAAAACATGATTAATGCTGTCATGCTTCAGAGTTAAAGCTCCTTTCTGGTGAACGTCCCTGCCATAGGAGTATTTGGTTAATTAGTATATTCCCTAACCAGTATTTTAAAAAGAAAAATAATGGCTCTAAATATCTTTCTGTGACAATCTTACTGCATTACTATTCACTCTCATTTTTTTCAGGTGGTCATATTTCTAACTATTGTAATGACCAGGTTTTTAATGTTAAAAACTCATTTACTTAATACTTGTGGTCTCTTAAGGCACTGCCAGTTTTGGGAAAATCTAATGTAAATGCTCTCAAGTGAACAGAAGGAATGATTCTAAACTCAGCTGTAATACAAACTGACAAAGTTAAAACAGAATATTTCAAATGCTATAGGAAATTTAAAAAGATTATTATGAAAACTTTTTATTATTAAAACTTTTCTTAAGAGCTGCTTAAGAAAATGAAGAGACAAGCTAGAGAGAGGGAGAAGTCTTAGCAAGCAAAACACATATCAGATAAAAAGCCTTATCTCCAGGGAGTTCCCTTGTGGCTCAGCATGTAAAGTACCCAACTTGGTGACTTGAAGATAGAGGTTCAATCCCTGGCCTCTCTCAGTAGGTTATTGATCTAGCATTGCCTCAAGCTGCAGCTTAGGTCAAAGATGAAGCTCAGATCTGGGCGTTGCTGTACCTGTAGTGGAGGACAGCCAGGAACTGCAGCTCTGATTCAACCCCTGGCCCATGAACTTCAGGACAAAAAAAAAGAAAAAAAAAGGCTTTTCTCCAAAATAAACAAAGAATTTATAAAACTCAAAGAAAGCAAATCACCCAGTTAAAAAATGGGCAAAAGCCCTGAACATAAAACACACTGAAAAAGACATACAGATGGCAAATAGGCTGTTGAAAAGATGTTCAACATCATGTGTCATTAGGGAACTGCAAATTAAAACAAGATGCTATGGGAAAGGCAAAAATCTAAAACACTGACAACTACTACACACCTATGAGAATGGCAAAAATCTAAAACACTGACAACTACTACACACCTATGAGAATGGCAAAAATCTAAAACACTGACAAGTACTACACACCTATGAGAACGGCAAAAATCTAAAACACTGACAACTACTACACACCTATGAGAATGGCAAAAATCTAAAACACTGACAACTACTACACACCTATGAGAATGGCAAAAATCTAAAACACTGACAACTACTACACACCTATGAGAATGGCAAAAATCTAAAACACTAATAACACATGCCGGGATGGACATGAGAAACTGGAGCTCATTCCTTGCTGTCATAAGTACAAAATGGTAGAGCCACTTTGAAAAAGTATGGTAGTTTCTTATAAACTAAACATTTCTTACCAAATGATCTATCACTTGAGCTCAATACTTATACAAATAAGTTGAAAACGTATCCACACAAAAACCTGCATACAGTTATAGCATACTTTATTTAAAATGGCCAAGATTTGGAAGCAGATGTTTTTCAATAGGTGAATGACAGAAAAATATGATATATTCATTCAGTAGAATGTTATTCACAGATAAAAAGAAATGAGCTAACAAATCACAAATAGGCATGAAGGAACATTGAATATATATTGCTAAATGAATTAAACCCAGCTGAAAAGGCTACATACTGTTTGATTCCAATTACATGACAAAGCAAAATGATGAGTATGGTAAAATGATCAGTGATTCAGGGAGGAATAGAGGAGGGATGAAGAAATGGAGTACAGAGGATTTTTATGTCAGTGAAACTATCCTATATCTTATATGATACAGTAACAGCGAATATGTATAAATATTTGTTCAACAATATTTAATTTTGTACAACACAGTGAACCCCAATGTAAACCACAGTCTTTAGTCAATGAGAACATTTAAATATTGATCCAATTGTGACAGAAGTACCACACTAATGCAAGATGTTAATAATTTGGGAAATTAGGAGGAGGATGAAGGGCATAAGGGAACTCTAGGTTTTGCTCAATTTTCTATAAGTCTACAAGTGCTTAAAAAAAGATTTTTTTAAAAAAAGACAACACTCAAGCAAAAACCTTCTATCAATTTAAGAAGACAGCCTTGAAACTATCCATTTCCCATTTCCTAAGGACAATTACTTCTTCGGATAAAATTTGTTTTCTCAGTCAGGAAAATAAATTTTAATATGTTCTGTATTATTCAGCTGTATAGGTAGACAAAATAGGAATGTCTTAGGTTGAAATACTGCATATTTATAATCTATTGATATATTTGTTTTATAACCTTGAATAATCAATTGGAAAAATACTGTATTATCTCATTACTAATGATTGTAAATATGTAATTTTTTTTTCTTTTTTGGCATATGGAGTTCCCAGGCCAGACACCGGATATGAGCTGCAGCTGTGATCCATGCTGCAGATGTAGCAACACCAGATACTTTAACTCACTGTGTGGGGCCAGGAATTGAACTTGCAATCCTGGTACTAGAGACACCATGATCCCGTTTTGCTACAGTGGGAACTACAGAATATACATTAAAAAAAAATTTTTTTTCTTGGCTGTGCCTGAGGCTTGTGCAAGTTCACAGGCCAGGAAAGAAACCCATGTCACAGCAGCGCCTTGGGTTGCTGCAGTGGCAATGCCAGATCCTTAACCTAGTGCACCACAAGAGAACTCACTATAAATATCTTTATTGATTTTTTCTTAAAAAATGCAATAGTTGTTACAATTTTTACAGATGTTTTTCTCTTCTAAGAAACCTATTTTTAGATCTCTTTAAAATAAGATAATTTGTATTTTTACTCTTATAATTTTAGATAACTCATACTGTAAATGGATTTACTTTTAAATTGGAATAAAAACAAGACAGGCATTTTGAAATTTGTTTACAATGTAAATTGACAATACACATAACCAGGTTATAGTATATGGTTAGGTGCATACATAGATACGTGAAAAGAGATGTGCAAGATATCCTGTACTAATCCACAGAAACACAGCTGATAAGATTTCTTCAATTCTAAGAAACACTATTTTCACATTTTCTCTAAAACTGAAATATATCTTTAAGTATATCAACTTATATTAGGTAATTTCAAAAATATTTTGAGGTGGAGTGCAGTTCAGTTGGGACACTTTTTGTTAATATGAGTTTCCAGTTCTATTTAAAAAGATGCAAGATCAATATCCAGGTAGGAAAGAGTCGCATATTTCAGTTATGAATTTTTGGGGTGTACTGGATGAGAGAACGGAGACAGGAGGCATGTAAGAACATGGAGCGTGTTTCCCCGATTTTTTAAGTTTATCATCTGGACGCTTTTTTCTTCCATGCATAATTGCTTTATATAATGTGCTATACTGGGTCTTGGATTATTAAAGGAAATGGGAGCCTGGATTCAGGTTTTAAAGGAGTTTAGAGTCTATTTACAAAGATAGATCATGGGACTCTTGTCTTTTTCCATTTTATATACAGATGAGTGCTAAAGTTTGTATTTATTTTGATTGTAGCTTAGTGGTATTGATCCAGGGATATATATTAGAGAAAAGGGAATATAAAACAAAAATTTAAAGATCAGAGAGATTGAATTTTAACATTTAGGAGAGCATAGTTGCCCCAGGTTGAACAAATGGCTTATATGCTTGAACATATAAAGGAAACATATAAATTGAACATTTTAAAAATCATTAAAAATAAAACCTAATCCTCTACAGTGAAACACTTCATTAACCTGTTTACTAAATGCCAAAAAAAGATGACATACCTATATAAATCATAGGTTAAATATTTGAATTGTAATAGCCTGTCTTATTAGGAAACCAATGTATCTTCAAGTACTTCCATAGCACCCAACCAGGCTTAATTATCTGCAATGAAATAATTGCAGTATCATGCTCTTATGTATCTTTTCTCTAGTACCATCCAAAGAATATCATATTGTTAGTTTTATAGTTACTTTCATTCATTTTTCACACTTTGATGGTCTGCATGTAGCACTTTAAGCAAAAACCGTCATTAAAAATACCTTCAAAAATATCACATAGGATTTTTTCAAAAGAAACATTTTATTTTAATGAATTTTATTACAATTATAGGTGTACAAAAATCATCACAAGTCAATTTGATAGGATTTGCATCCCAAACCCTCAGTGCATCCCCCCACCTCCCAGATTGTGTTGTTTGAAAAAACAAAGGTTTTCCAAAGTCTGCGAGTCATTGTCTGTTTGCAAAGAAGTTCATTGTGTCTTTTTAGTTTCCACATGTAAGCGGTAGCATTGGGTGTTGCTGTCTAATTGTCTGACTGGTTTCACTTCTCATGATAATTTCTAGGTCCATCCATGTTGCTATAAATGTTGGTATTTTGTTCCTTTTAATGGCTGAGTAACATTCCATTGTGTGTATGTACCATATCTTTCCTATCCACTCCTCGTCAATGGGCATTTAGGTTGTTTCCATGACCTGGCTATTGCATAGAGTGCTGCAACGAACACTGGAGTACATGTGTCTTTTTGAGTCATGGTTTCCTCTGAATAGATGCCCAGCAGTGGGATTGCTAGGTCGAATGGTAATTCTATTTTGAGTTTTCTGAGGAATCTCCATACTGTTTCCCACAGTGGTTGCACCAATTTGCATTCCCACCAGAAGTGTAATAGGGATCCTTTTTCTCCACACCCTCTCCAGCACTTCTTGTTTGTAGACTTTTTGATGATGGCCATTCTGGCCGGCGTAAGGTAGTTTACCTCATAGTGGTTTTGATATGCATTTCTCTAATAACGAGTGATGTTGAACATCTTTTCATGTGTTTTTTGGCCATCTGTATGTCTTCTTTGGAGAACTGTCTGCCTAGATCCTCTGCCCATCTTTTGATGGGGTTCAAAAGAAACATTTTAGAAGTATATGAACTGTGATGATATTCAAATGCAACACATATGTTAAAATAATATTTTAGGGTGTATTTCTCATGTTATTTGTCACAGACTGTTGAAATAAATTACCTGGTTCAAATTCTGACCCTATCAACTATTAGCTTAGGTAGCAACATTGCCTCTCTCTGTCTCAGATCATTTTCTATAAAATAGAGATGGTAACAGTTTTACATGAGAAGGTATTTGTAAGGTATTTGAGCCAGGCTATGCTGGAAAAACAAATGAAATCTTAAAATTAATTTGAAAAATAAACAATGTACACAGGGTACAGGAGAACAAAATTACAATGGTATTTAAATAAAATTAAATAGTAATATTTCAATATGAAGTGCTGTTTTTAAAATAAAATTTTGTCTTAATAAGTAAAATAATCATACACAAACTCTTAGAAAAATGACAGGTATTATAGGAATTTAAATTAGTCAGAAAAGTACTGACTAGTGATCAGTTTTAAAATTCAAAATTGGATTTGGTTGGCTAAAATTTTGTTGAGAATTTTTGTATCTATAAACATCAAAGATATTGGCCTATAGTTTTCTTTTTTCATGGTATCTTTGTCTGGTTTTGGAATTAAGGTGATGGTGGCATCATAGAATGTCTTTGGGAGTGTTCCTTCTTCTTCAAACTTTGGGGAAAGTTTAAGGAGCACGGGTATCAGTTCCTCTTTGTAAGTTTGGTAGAATTCGCATCTGAAGCCATCTGGCCCTGGACTTTTATTTGACCAGGTGGGATTCATCCCAGGTACACAAGGATGGTTCAACATATGTAAAACAATGTCATACACCACATTAACAAAAGAAAAGTCAAAAACCATATGACCATCTCAATAGATCCAGAAAAAGCATTTGACAAAGTCCAACATCCATTCATGATGAAAACTCTCACCAAAGTGGGTATAGAAGGAACATATCTTAACATTATAAAAGCCATTTATGACAAACCCACAGAAAACATAATACACAATGGAGAAAGGCTGAAAGCCTTCCCACTAAAATCTGGAGCAAGACAAAGATGTCCACTCTCACCACTGTTATTCAACATAGTATTGGAAGTCCTAGCTACAGCAATCAGACAAACAAAAGAAATAAAAGGCATCCAAATAGGAATAGAAGAGGTAAAACTGTCAATGTATGCAGATGATATGATACAGTATACGTAGAAAACCCCAAGGACTCAACACCAAAATTACTTGATCTGATCAACAAATTCAGCAAAGTAGCAGGATATAAGATTAACCTTCAGAAATCAATCACATTTCTGTATACTAACAATGAAGTATTAGAAAAAGAATACCAAAATACAGTACCTTTTAAAATTGCACCCCCAAAAAAATCAAATACCTGGGAATAAACCTCACCAAGGAGGTGAAAGACTTATATGTGGAGAACTATAAATTATTAATCAAGGATATCACAGATGATACATAGAAATGGAAGAATATCCCATGCTCATGGGCTGGAAAAATTAAAATTGGAAAAATAGCCACACTACTCAAAGCAATCTACAAATTCAAAGCAATCCCTATCAAATTACCCATGACATTCTTCACACAACTAGAACAAACAATCCAAAAACTTATATGGAACCACAAAAGACCCTGAATCATCAAAGCAGTTCTGAGGAACAAAAACCAAGCAGGAGGCCTAACTCTCCCAGACTTCAGGCAATATTACAGAGCCACAGTAATCAAGACAGTGTGGTACTGTTACCAAATAGACACAGAGACCAATGGAACAGAATAGAGAACCCAGAAATAAACCCAGACGCCTATGGTTAATTAATCTTTGACAAAGGAGGCAAGAACATAAATTGGGGAAAAGACAGTCTTTTCAGTAAGTATTGCTGGAAACCTGGACAGCTGCATGCAAATCAATGAAACTAGAACATACTCTCACACTATGCAAAAAAGTAAACTCAAAATGGCTTCAAGACTTAAAGAGGAGACACCATTAAACTCCTGGAAGAAAACATTGGCAAAACATTTTCTGACATCAACCTTACAAATGTTTTCTCAGGTCAGTCTCCCAAAGCAACAGAAATAAAAGCAAAGATCAACCAATAGGACCTAATCAAGCTGACAAGCTTTTGCACAGCAAAGGAAACCATTTAGAAAACTAAAAGACAACTTACAGAATGAGAGAAAATAGTGTCAAATGATACAACGGACAAGGGCTTAATCTCTAAAATATACAAACAACTTATACAACTCTACAGCAAAAAAGCCAACAAACCAATTGAAAAATGTGCAAAAGACCTGAATAGACATTTCTCCAAAGAAGATATGCAGATGGCCAACAAGCACATGAAAAAATGCTCAACATCACTGATTAGAGAAATACAAATCAAAACTACCACCAGATACCACCTCACACAAGTCAGAATGGCCATCATTAACAAGTCCACAAACAACAAATGCTGGAGGGGGTGTGGAGAAAAGGGAACCCTCCTGCACTGTTGGTGGGAATGTAAGCTGGTACAACCACTATGGAAAACAGTATGGAGGTAACTTAGAAAACTACACATAGAACTACCATATGACCCAGTAATCCCACTCTTGGGCATATATGTAGACAAAACTTTCCCTGAAAATGACACCTGCACATGCATGTTCTTTGCAGCACTATTCACAATAGCCAAGCCATGGAATCAACCCAAATGTCCATTGACAGTGATTGGTTTAGGAAGATGTGGTGAATGAATACTATTCAGCCATAAAAAATAATAAAATAATGCCATTTGCAGCAAAATGGATGGAATTAGAGACCCTCATACTGAGTGAAGTCAGTCAGAAAGAGAAAGACAAATAACATATAATAGCACTTATATCTGGAATCTAATAGACTGCACAAATGAACCTTTCTAGAGAAAAGAAAATCATGGACTTGGAGAACAGACTTGTGGTTGCCAAGAGGGTGGAGGAGGGAGTGCGATAGTATGTGAGTCTGGGGTTAATAGTTGTAGACTATTGCCTTTAGGATGGAAAAGCAAGGAGATCCGGCTGTATAGTACCAGGAACTACGTCTAATCACTTGAGAAGAATCTATATATGTATGTGTAACAGGGTCACCATGCTGTACAGTTGGAAAATTGATAGAAAACTGTAAAACAGCTATAATGTAAAAATAAGTAAATAAGTAAAATGCAAAATTGTTTTTTTTCCTCTGATTTATGAGGTATATGTGGGCCTGATCCCATCAGCTGTGACGGAGTTTGGGATAGGTACTGTAGAAACAGAATTCTAAAGGTTTTTACAGTTTGCACTCTATAGTATTAGTACTGAATGTACATAAAATTACATTTAATTTAGGTGTTATTTTATAGTGTAACCTATAAGGTTAAGATATTGAGGTTTTCTATGTCATGCAATGGTGCTTCCCTCCATGTGCTCAGACACTACATTAAATGAAGAAAATAACATCTGAAAGGTTTCAAATGCCAATAAGATAGAAAATGATCTGTGCACAGGTTTGAAACTCCATGAGATTTAACAAACAAACCCTACTTATATCCATCTGATTATACTTTGGGGGAAAAATATGCACATATCTATTTCCAAATAGTGTAATTTGGCAATTATTGTCCTATTACAGAGATATGGACTTTTCCCCTTAAGCTAATTAAGAAAGATTGACAGGCTTTGCTCAGCTTTTGAAATAATCAGTTATTCTTTGAATTAAGTTATTGGGAGAACAAAATAATTTTATTAAAACCTGCATAACTCTTAATTACCAGGGATCCTCTGCAGATATATTTCCTTTCCCAGGTTAGGATTTCTCTAGAGCACAGAGGCCACATACATCTTTACAGAACAAAACCCTTTAGATTAATTTCTTCTTCTAATGCCTATTCAAGAGGGCTGCCTAGGACTTGGGAGCAAGTAGGGTCCTATTTAAATTTGCTTGGCATTCATGTGCATTATGTGAAGCAGTCATCTATTTTACAGCTGCGTAAAACAGTACATGGATTTCATGATGCAGAAAAGCAGCAGTTTATTCCTCATTTTCCATCATGTAAATTTTTACTGAATAGATTTGCACGAAGAGTCACCCTCCTTTTAAAATACAAATGAAAAATGACATCATTTTACACTTTCCTCTTGCTAAGCCTTTCTTAGTCAGAAGCAAACACTTAAAGAAGGAGAAAAGACAGAAGAACATTATTTAGGGTAAAACTGCCAGGCAGCACTGCAGCTAATTTTACATGTTGCAAGAGTAAGGTTTATAGCAGGAATAGAGGAATCAGGTATAGTTTGAAAATAGACTTTTTGCATGCATTAGAAAATGAGAGAAAAATATCCCCTTTCCCTATAAACTAAGAATTATATATAAATGGTTGGAGCATTCTCACCCCATAAAGAAAGTTTAAACACTCAAAGTAAAACTTTGTAAAAGAATCAGAAAATACTTTCCTCAGAAGCAATAAATAGAAAGAATCCGCATTATACCAAAAAATGAATGAAAAGCCAGTCGTCATATATTAATTGAAATATTTTTCCTTTTATTATCAACTTTAATAACATTAATGCATTTTGATCATTAATGTCATTAGTATTAGTGAAGAATGAATCTGATTTTGAGAAATATGTTAGAATTTCACACTTTTACTTCCTAGCAGAATGAAATTACAGAATAATTATAGTCAAAAAAGACAGTTTTTAATCTGATGGTTAAAAGTCTTTGCAATATATTTCAAAGATACATAGCACATTTTGAATTTTACATCGCAGCATAGTGTATGATCAGTGCCAAATGATCCAACAGAAAATATGTGGTTGTAGGATACAGAAGAGATTCCTCTGAGATCATTCTGATGTTTTCAAAGACAAACTCATACAGAACTTGTGTTGAACCTTGAATAATAGATATGGGACAAATAAGGGACATGTGAAAAAGGAAGCATACTAAGACTTATGTGTCTCAACCTTGGTACCATCAACATTTGGAACTGGATAATTACATTTTATGGGTGGCTTTCCTATGTATTAGAGGACTATTGGCCATATTTCTGTACACTCTCTCCTAGATGCCATAGTACATCCCATTCCTTGTAGTGACAACTAAAACTGTCTCCAGTTTTGCTAAGTGTCTCTGGGGGAAAGGAGAATAATCCCTTGTCAGGAACTCCTGAATAATGGGGATACAAAGTTACATAATGGGATAAAGGATAAGGAAACCAGTACTGAAGCAGAGAGTTATGTAGAGACTAGAACATCAGGCTAAGGAGATTTCAAGTCTTACAAACCATCAGAAACTCTCAAAGTTTCTAAGTTATGGTCTAACATACTGTACATTAAATTTATAAAAATGTAAAATTTTACCCATGTGTGTAATGGCATATTGTAGTGATAGTAGAACATGAAGAGATCAGTGAGCAGGTTAGACAGTTATCCAAATATGCAACATCAAGAACAGGAAAAAAAGATGACAGCAATGAAAAAAAAAAATGGAGGGGATTAAAGCATTGCAATAAACACTGCAAAGACCAAATGATCAGTCTGTGCCCTACCCGTCTTGTAGAAGTAGAGAGGACCTTCACCACTGAAAGTCATAGCATGTTAACAGAAAAGCCTGGAATTCTATTCTAGAGATGTGCTTGCAATAACTAGGCCATGTGAAATTTGCACTACATCCAGGCCACTTCTCCCAAGGATTTTTTTTACCTCTCATGTGTGAACTTATGAGGTTTGTCAAAAACATTTACAAAGACTTTTCTAGCTTCAGTATCTTGTGAAACACCAGTAGCTCCAGATTTTTGGGGTTAATGTATTAAGTCTAATTCAATAATTTCAAAAAATCAGTCCATTATCATTTTATGAGGAAAACATTGTTTTTTATTTCCCTAAAGGCTTGAGGTCACGTGAAAAGAACTTATAACTTGACTGAGAATCAACTAAGTGAGCAGAATTAGGTATGCAGGTAATAACACAGTATGTCATTTCATTCTTAGTCTGCTCAGTCCACAATAACAAAATACCGCAGTCTGGGTGGTTTAGTAGTATAAATTTATTTTCTTATAGTTCTCGAGACTAAAAGTCCATAATTAAGTTTTAAATCTATTTAATTTCTAGAGAAGACTTTTCCTGGCTTGCAGAGGGCTATGTTCTCACAATTTCTCACACAGCCTTTATTCAGTTCACATGCAAAGGGAGAGTAAGCTCTATGAATTTTCTCTTATAAGGACACTAATCCTATTGGATTGAAACCTTACTCCTATGAACTCATTTATCCTTAATTGTTTCCTCAGAGGCCTAATCTCCAAATATCCTAAACTGGGTTTTAGGGCTTCAACATATTAATTTTGAGAGGACATAGACATTAAGTTAATAAGAGTTTCTATAATTGGATTAAGGCTTAAAATCCTCCATGTCATCACATAACAAGAAAAATCAAGATCTCTAGAGAAAATATAAGATGTTTAAAAGCATAAACTCCACACCACATAAAAAAGTGAACTCTAAAAGAATTAAAGACCTAAAATGGGAGAAGTAAAACTAGGAAACATTTAGGAGAGAATGCAGTCATAAACTTTTATCACATTGGAATAGGTAATGTTTTCTTGTATATAACATCAAAAGCATAGGCAACCAAAGAAAAAAAATACATAAATTAAGCTTCATTAAAATTTAAAATTTTTGTGCTTAAAGAAACAGTGTAAGAAATTGAAAAGACAACCCACAATATGGGAGTATTTATAAAGAACTCTTAAAACTTAAAATATAAAGTCAACTAACCCAAGAGAAAATCAAGATGGCAGAGTAGGACGTAGAGCTCTCCTGCTCTGCCATAAATACATCAAAAATACATCTACATGTGGAACAATTCTCACCAAAAACAAATGGGAGACTGGTGGAACAAGACTCCTATAAAACCCAAGTCTGTAAAGAGGGGATCTACATGGAGTCAAGTATGAAGGGAAGAGAAGCAATTAGGTCAGGGCCTCCTGGCCTAGTAGGGGACACAAAAGAGGAGAGGGATTACACAGGGTAAGACAGCCTCCCTGCTGGGGGGGAGGTGAGTGGTTCAAACCACATACTGGGCAGCCCAGCCCTGAGGTGGTACACTGGGGAGATGAGTCCTTAGAATGCTGGAAAACCAGTAGGGCTAATAGGAGGGCTCTAAGGAACCTAGACTCTATTCATGAAGAGCAAGATGCTTCTTCACTGCCAGGAACCAGGTGGAGAAAGCTGACCAAAAGTGCCTGGGATTCTGGCTGGTTTCCCATGACCTCCTCACCATGTGCTCCAGTCCATACTGAATGTCCACTCAGGCCTCTCTTGTTCCTGTATAGCTCAGTACTAGAGTGAAGGCTGTCAATGCCAAAGAAAGTATATAAATATAGGGGTAGAGCTGGCTCCACCTGCCACTGTGTCTTAAGGAGGGCAAGGGTAGGCATTACTAGCATTCACAGAAATAGCAGATTGGGATCATTCTGGAACTATCAATAGTGTGCAAGGGATCATCTCATGGCCCACACTGGCACACGCCCTAGCCCCTATTGCTCCAGCACTACTATTCTGTATGGCAAAGGTTCTGATACTGGGAACCAGGAGAGCACACACTCAGAAGAAATGGGACTATCTTCAACCTGACCCTCAAGGTTTCTGCTCTAGTACCTTGGGACCTCACCTGACCACCAGTAGGGTGACTTCAGGCACTAATCATAGGAGAAAGCTCAGGTTCACACCTGGCTCTAGCTCTAGCTGTAACCACCCAATTTCCAGCCCTACCTCCCACCAAGGCGATATCTGTCAGTTCCCACTAGGGGAAGATTTGACCCACATTCACTTCAGATTCAATTCGCCCACCAAAGCCTCTGGGCACAAGTACCTGCAAAAGGAAGAATTCACACAAGGATACACTTTCAAGACAGGGGCAAGGTTACTATTTCACCTAAATTCATAGACAGAAAGTACGAAATGAGAAGACCTAGGGATTTGTTTCAAACAAAAGCACAAGGAGAAAAATCCTGTATATAAAACCTTGAAACAGAGACAAACAACCAAGCAAAGAGTTGGTGCTGGCACAAACACAGATACATAGATAAAAGGAACAGGAAACAGCCCACAAAATAAAGCCATTCGGTTAATTTATAACCAATAAGTCAAGAATATACAATGGAGTAAAGAAAGTCTCTTCAATAATTGGTGCTGGGAAAACTGGACAGCTACCTGTAAAAGCATGATATCAGAAAATTTCCTCATACCACATGCAAAAATAAATTCAAGATGCATTAAAGTCCTAGGTGTATGATCTGAAATTATAAAAAACTCTAGAAGAGAACCTAGGTAGAATACACTTTGACATAAACTGTAGTAATATTCTTTTTGGTTCTCTCTCTTAGGCAAAAGAAAGAAAGCAAAAATAAATGAATGCATCTACTTAGATTTAAAACTTTTGCACAACAAAGGAAACCATCAAAAAAATGAAAAGACAACCTCTTGAATGGAAAAAAGGGTTTGCAAATGATAAAATAAGGAATTAATGTCCAAAATATATAAACTTATACAACTCAATATGAATACAAATTGAAAAATGGCATAATATTTGAATGGCTATTTTTCTGAGAAGACATACACATGTCCAACAGGCACATGGCAAGATGCTCATTACTAATTATCAGAGAAATGCAAAACAAAACCACCATCACTTCACCCTTCTTAGAATGGCTATCATCAAAAAGTCTACAAATAACATATTTTGGTGAAGACGTTGAGAAAAGGAAACCTCTGTATGCTATTGGGTTAAGTTGATGTAGTCACACTGGAAAACAGTATGAAGGTTATTCAATAACTGAAATAGAACTACGATATTTTGCCGCAATTCCACTCCTGGGCATATATTAAAAGAAAAAGAAAGAAACTAATTTAAAAAGATATATGCATTCTAATGTTCATAGAAGCATTACTTACAATAGCCAAGATATAGAAGCAACCTAAGGTTTCATCAACAGATGAATGGATAAAGAAGTGGTGTGTGTGTGTGTGTGTGTGTGTGTGTGTGTGTGTGTATTAGCCATAAAAAAGAATGAAATTTATAGCCATATATATATATATATATATATATATTAGCCATAAAAAAGAATGAAATGTTTCCCTTTGCACCAGTATGGGTGGACTGGAGTGCATTATGCTTAGTGACATAAGTCAGAGAAAGACAAATACCGTGTGCTATCTCTTGTATATAGAATCTCAAAAATGGAAATGTGTATTACAAAACACCAACAGGCTGACATAGAAAACAAACTACTTGTTACTAGAAAGGAGAAGGAATGGGAGACAAGCAAGAAAGAGAGGGTATTAAGAGGTACAAACCACTGTGGATAAGATAAATAAGCTGCAAGGATATACTGTACAGCATAAGGAATATACCCAATACTTTGTAATAACTTTGAGCATAATCTGAAAAAAACTATTGAATCAGTCTATTGTACACCAAAAACTATTATAAACTACAATAAGTTTATGAAATGAAATTGGACAAAAAATTAAAATTAAAACACTAGAATAAAATAACTGAAAAAGTACAACTAACCCCGTTTCTTTAACTGGTAAGTAAAAGTTTTGTTTTGGCTGCACCCATGGCATGGGAAAGTTCCCAGGCCTGGGATCAAACCCATGACACAGCTATAACCAAAGAAACAGCAGATCCTTAACCTCTAGGTCACCAAGAAACTTCTAAAATGGGCAACTAGTTTCAATATATTTTAAGGAAGGCATACAGTCAATAAGCATTGAATACATGTTCATCATTAGTCATTGCTGAAATGTAAATCAAAACTGCAATATGATATTACTTTACGCTCACTATGAATACTAAAAAATATATAATACCTTTTAAAATTGTACCCCCTGGAGAAGGATCAAGATGGCAGAGGAGTAAAACGTTCTCTCACAAACGCATCAAAAACAAAACAAAAAAAAAACCTATATGTAGAACAATTTGCACAGAATATTTACTAAAAGCTGGCAGAAGAACTTAAACCTCAAAAAGGGTAAAAAACCCTCCAAATAACCGGGTAGAACAAAAGGACAAAAAGAGAGAGAGAAAAGGAATCAGGACTAGCACTCCTGAGAGGGAGCTTTTAAAGAGGAAAGGAACCCATATGCTGGGAAGCCACCTAACCAATGGGGAGATCAGCTGAGACAGACGGACCTCAAAGTCATGGAGAAAAGTCCAGCAGCTAGACTAAGAGGGCAAAGCAGAGTGAGAGCCACATAGACCATCTTCCCCAGGACACTACAGCCCAAGATGCACAGCTGGGGGCTGGACACTGAGACTCAGGCTCTGGAGGTCAGTTCCAGGGAGAGGATAGCGTTGGCTGTGCAGAGACAGCTTGAGGGAGCTAGGGAGCAGTGCGCCTAAGGCTGGGGAGTCAAGTGCCAAAGCCAAGGGAGCCCAGGTGGAGGTCTCGGACTGCAGGAGAAGCAAGGCACCATTGTTGGGGAGGGGGACAGGAGGAAGGGTGGACTGCCACAGGAAAATCCTTCCCTATGCACACACAGACTATCAGAGGGCAGGGTGCCTCTGGAGTAGGCTAAGTGTGGCAAGGCGCCACTTGTGCAGTCTATGGGTGGCAGGGCACCTCTTGTGTGGGCTAAGAGCAGTGGAGGGCTAAGCACAACATGCACCTCTAGTGTGATCTATAGGTAGTGCGGGCAAACAATAATAGTCAACTCAGACACCAGATGTAGGTGTGGCCGAACACCACTAGAGGTCTGAGAACAGGCACCAACAGCAGCCTCAAGCACCTCAGAGGTCTGCAAAGAACAGGGCACTGCAACTGAGCACCACCCATTGTTGCTCTCACTCCCCTGGGAATGCACACACCCTGCTGCCACCACTGCCAAAGGCTCAAGGCACCACCTACACCTACCCAATCACTGTCACTTCACAGGGCCCTGAAACTAGGAGCAGCCTGCAAGACCTTCCCAGGGATCCTTGCCACTTTCAAGGGCCAAGCAACCAGGCACTAACTACTAGCCCTGCCCATTCCCTCCATCTCCCTGGAAGCATGCATAGCACCCTAGAACTAAAAAAGGTTCTCAAAAATACCCAGAGAGGGAGTTCCCATTGTGGCTCAGTGGTTAACGAATCTGACTAGGATCCATGAGGTTGTGGGTTCGATCCCTGGCCTCACTCAGTGGGTTAAGATCCGGCGTTGCCATGAGCTGTGGTGAAGGTTGCAGACGCAGCTCGGATCCCACGTTGCTGTGGCTATGGCGAAGGCCGGCAGCTACAGCTCCTGTTAGACCCCTAGCCTGGGAGCCTCCATATGCCATGGGTGTGGCCCTAGATAAAGCAAAAGACAAAAAAATAAAAATAAAAAAAATACCCAGGGATTTCCCATCATGGCTCAGTGGTTAACAAAACTGACTAGTATCATGAGGGCTCAGGTTCAATCCCTGGCCTTGCTCAGTGGGTTAAAGATCCAGCATTGCCATGAGCTGTGGCATAGGTAGCAGATATGGCTTGAATCCCACATTGCTGTGGCTGTGGTGTAGGCCAGTAGCTACAGCTCCATTTCAACCCCCAGGCTGAGAATTTCCGTATGCCTTGGGTGTGGCCCTAAAAAGGCAAAGGACAAAAAAAAAAATTTCACAGGGATGCTCACACTTATTAATAGCCCTCTAAGATTACAGTAGTTGTTTTCCCTAAACTCACATAATAAGAAAATATAAGCAAAATAAAGACACTTAGGAACCATTCCTAGTTAAAAGAACAGGAGAATTCCCATGAAGGAGCGAATAATGAAACAGACCTCTGCATTCTAATGGACACAGAGTCCAAAAGGAGATAGTGAATATACTGATGGAATTCAGAGCAAATATGAAGGAATTAAGAGTGGATATGAACAGTAATGCAGATTCCTTTAGAAAGGAACTGAAAAATATAAGGAGGAGCCATGGAAAATTATCAAATTTATTTGCAGAGATGCAAACTGAGTTAAGTCAATGATGAGCAGAATGGATAATGCAGGGGAACGAATTATTGACTTGTAAGACAGAATAATGGAAACCACCCAATTGGGACAGCAGACAGAAAATCAAATGAAAAAACATGAAAGCAACTTAAGAGATCTATGGAATAATATAAAGCAGGCCAATATACAAATAATAGGGATTCTAGAAGGAGCAAAAATAGGGGGATTGAAAATTATATTTGAAGAAATTATGGCTGAAAATTTCCCAAATCTAAAGGAAACAAGTATCAAGATAAAGGAAGCATGGAGGTCCCCAAACAAGTTGAACCCAAAGAGGGCCACACCAAGACATATTATAATAAAAATGGCAAAGGTTAAAGATAAAGAGAGGATACTAAAGGAAGCAAGATAAAAGCAAAAAGTTAACTGCAAGGGAACTCCAAAAGTTAATTATAAGGGAACCCCCATAAGGCTATCAGCTGATTTCTCTACAGAAACACTACAGGACAGAGGAGAATGATGAGATTCAGTCAAAGTTCTAAAAGGAAAATTTTGCAGCCTAGAATACTCCACGCAGCAAGAGTATCATTTAAAATAGTAAGAAAAAAATAAAAAATTTCTCCAACAAATAAAAGCTAAACAAGTACAGCAATACCAAACCTATTCTAAAAGAAATACTGAAGGGGCTTCTCTAAATAGCAAAGAAGTAAAAAGGAACAGAATGAAGGAAATCACAATTGGAAAGTAATCACTTAAGCCTGTGTACAGATCTAAAAGTGAGAAAAAAAAGCTATTGTAAAAGCAACAATAAGAGTTCCTGTCATGGCGCAGCGGTAAATGAATCTGACTAGGAACCATGAGGCTGCGGGTTCGATCCCTGGCCTTGCTCAGTGGGTTAATGATCCGGCATTGCCGTGAGCTGTGGTGTAGGTCGCAGATGCGGCTTGGATCCTGCATTGCTGTGACTGTGGCATAGGCCAGGAGCTACAGCTCCGATTCAACCCCTAGCCTGGGAACCTCCATATGCCACGGGTGCAGACCTAAAATGACAAAAGGCAAAAAAAAAAAAAATAAAAGCAACAATAAACACAAGGAACAGCAAAAGGACAAACATGAAGATGTTAAAAAGGACATAAAAATCATAAAATGTGGGCAAGGAAAGAAGGAGAGTAAATCTAGACTCATTATTTAAGAAGGTGTTTGAGCCTATGCAATCATCAGGCTAAAGCAAGCAGATATAGTAAGGGCTTAACGTACTTGAAAAACAGTGCAACCACAAATCAAAACCAAACACTAAAAAGAATAGGACACAAGTATAAAATAAAAGGAAATCATCCAGCCAAAAAAGAACAAAAAGAAACATAGAATCAACTGGAAAACAAGGTTTACAATGGCAATAAATACTTATTTATCAGTTACCTTAAATGTCATGGACTGAATGCTCCAATCAAAACAAATGGAGTGCCAGATTGGATTAAAAAAAAATAAAAAAAGGACCTACAATATGCTGTCTACAAGATACAAGAGAGTCACCTTAGCACAAAGGACACATATAGATTGAAAAATATATTTCATGTGAATGTAAAAGACAGGAAAGCAGGAGATACAGTACTCATATCAGACAATAGACTTTAAAATGAAGACCATAAAGATAGACAAAGAAGGACAGTATGTAATGATAAAGAATCCATTCAAGAAGGGTATATTACAATCGTTAATATATATGCCCCTAATACAGGAGCTTCCAGATACATACAACAATACTAAGAAACATAAAAGGAGAAATTGATGGGAATACAATAACAGTAGAAGACTGTAACACCCCACTCACATCAATGGACAGATCCTCTAGACAGCAAATCAGTAAGGAAACAGAAATCCTAAATGACACAAAAGAAAAGTTAGACTTAATTGATATTTTCAGGACATTACATCCAAAAAAAATCAGAAAATACATTCAAGTAACAGGGAAATTCTCAACGCAGCAAGAATATCATTTAAAATGGTTTTATACTCAGGCATAAAACTAATCTCAAGAAATTATGGAAATTATTTCAAGTATCTTCTTTCTGACAACAATACCATGAAAGCAGAAATCAACCACAGGAAAAGAAATGAGAAAAAACTGACCACATAGAGACTAAACAACATGATATTAAAAAAAAATGCATCAACAAGGATATTAAAATGGAAATTAAAAATACCTCAGGACAAAAGTTAATGAAAACACAATCATTCAAAACCTATGGGATGCCACAAAAACAGTGCTTAGAGGGAATTTCATAGCAAAACAGACCTTCCTCAAAAAAGAAGAAAAATCTCAATCTACAACTTAACCCACAACCTAAAAGAATTAGAAAAAGTATAATAAGCAAGTCAGCAGAATGAAAGAAATCATAAAGATCAGAGAGGAAATCAATAAAATAGAGATTCAGAAAACAATAGAAAATCAATAAAACCAAGAGTTGGTCTTTTGAAAAGGTAAGCAAAATTGGCAAACCTCTGGCCAGACTCAACAAAAGGAGAGAAAGAACTCAAACAAAATAAGAATTAAATAGGATAAATCTAATGGGTACTGCAGAAATCCAAAAAAAAAAAAAGAAAGAAGACTACTATGAACAATTATATACCACCAAATCTGAAAACCTAGAAGAAATGGATAACTTTCTAGAGATATACAGCCCACCAAAACAGAATCAAGAAGAAATAGATCAACTGAACAGACCAATCACTAGAAATGAAATTGTATATGAAATAAAAACACTCCCTACAAACAAAAGTCCCTACAAATAAAAACAAAATGGCTTCACAGGTGAATTCTACTAAATTCTATCTTGAGAATTTTAACTATTCTCAAGATAGTTAAAAACACACACCTGTGAAAAAAGCTCGTACATTCACGTTCATAGCAGTATTATTAATAACCTCCATAATGACAGACTCTTATGTCCATCAATTTACATTTGTATAAACAAATGTGGTCTATCTATATCATGAAATATTATTCAATCATAAGTGAAGTACTGATACATGCTATCATGTAGAATCCTTGAAACATTATTAGAACTGAAAAAAATCCAGATACAAAAGGGCACAAATGTCCAGAACTCACAAATCAATAATGACAGCAAGTAGATTAGTGGCCACCAGGAAGGACCTGGAGGTATTGGGGAACGGGGAGCAACAGCTGATGGAAAAAGTGTTATGAAAATATTCTGGAATTAGTGTTGTTGGGTGTACAATTTCGTTAATAAACTGAAAAAATGAAATCAAATCTTTCAGAAGGCTTAATTTTATGGTGTGTGAATTATGTACTGATAAAGATAATATATGAAAAATTGAAGGCAAAATAAAGACATTTACAGAAA
The DNA here is from genome assembly GCA_004024745.2 of Catagonus wagneri. Lineage (NCBI taxonomy): Eukaryota > Metazoa > Chordata > Mammalia > Artiodactyla > Tayassuidae > Catagonus > Catagonus wagneri. Next base: position 3,478,070 of record PVHT020000886.1, on the reverse strand, counting down.
AAAACAAATAAGACAAAAGCATACTGGAAAATCTTAATATAAAAGAAATCAAGTGAATACGCAATGCTTTCTGTGATTTACTTTTTGCCTTTTTTAATCAATATGGAAGAAATTCTGTGTTCTTCCATATATTTTCCATTCTCCCATTTACAGTGATAAATTATATAATATGAATGTATAATGCTAATAAACCTTTGAAATAAAAAACAGATTTATAATTCACTGTGGATTTTAAATCCTAAGATATACTTCATTTGTAGGGATAATAAAATCTTTAGTTACAATGTATCATTACTTATTTCTATAAACCTCTTCATAAATTTACTACATTATATTTTCTGAGGCTGGCTACAGAGAATAAATTTATGTTTTTAGCATGAGGTAGAAACCTGAAAATCTCCACATTCCAGGTTTCTGCTCACAATTTGCCTCAAAATTTCCAGTAACCCCCACTGATTTATTCAATTGGTAAAACTTGAATTAATTTCACTATTTGGCTTCTCAATACACTTAGAAATAAATACTCTAATTATGCTCCATAAAGCCTCTGCACCCCGATCTCCTCTTACACCTGTTTCATGCTCACCTCACTTATACTACTCCCTTCTTCACTGCCTTTTCTTCAACCACATGATTCTTACTTCTTCATTAATGTTATGGAATTGGGCTAGTTGAATTAGTCCAATAAAACAACTGATGAGCTGTTCCGCTCCGACAACAGCAGTAAAAAAATGGGATAAGAGATGACTACTACTTAAAAATAGATCTTCCTGTAGCAGGTTGAATTCAGTTGAACTGTCCTGATTTAGAAGGTGTAAAACAACAGCTAGCCATGTATGTACCAAGTCTGTCCTTCAAGGATAGTGAAGCCATTATCCTAATTACCTACTCCAGGAACATATTTGTCATCTTGGCTCCCTTCATCTCTCACAAGCTTAATCAGACAGATTCCAAATTGATGTGCTCTGTGCGTTTGAAGATTTGAAAAGAGTGAATACAGCATAGAACTGTCTCTGTGGAAAACAGTATGGAGATTCCTCAGAAAACTCAAAATAGAATTACCATTTGATCCAGCAATCCCACTCCTGGGCATCTATCCAGCAGACACCAGGACCCAAAAAGACACCTGTACTCCAGTGTTCATTGCAACACTCTATGCAATAGCCAGGTCATGGAAACAACCTAAATGCCCATCCACAGAAGAGTGGATAGGGAAGATATGGTACATACACACAATGGAATGTTACTCAGCCATTAAAAGGAACGAATTACCAACATTTATAGCAACATGGATGGACTTAGAAATTATCATGCAA
>PVHT020000886.1:3406734-3468521 GCA_004024745.2 Catagonus wagneri | reverse complement strand
AAAAAAAAAAAAAAAACACACATCGAAAAATGGGCAGAAGATCTGAACAGAGAATTCTCCAAAGAAGACATACCGATGGCCAAAATACACATGAAAAGATGTTCAACATCACTTGTTATTAGAGAAATGCAAATCAAAACCACTATGAGGTACCACCTTACACCAGCCAGAATGGCCATCATCAAAAAGTCTACAAACAGCAAGTGCAGGAGAGGGCGTGGAGAAAAAGGAACCCTATTAGACTGTAGGTGGGAATGCAAATTGGTGCAACCACTGTGGAAAACAGTATGGAGATTCCTCAGAAAACTCAAAATAGAATTACCATTTGATCCAGCAACCCCACTCATGGGCATTTATCCAGAGAAATCCATGACGCAAAAAGACATATGTACTGCAGTGTTCATTGCAACACTCTGTACAACAGCCAAATCATGGAAACAACCTAAATGCCCATTGACAGAGGAATGGAAAAGGAAGATGTGGTACATATACACAATGGAATATTACTCAGCCATTAAAAAAATGAAATAACAGCATTTATAGCAACATGGATGGACCTAAAAATCATGCGAAGTGAAACCAGTCAGACAGTGAGACACCAACACCAAATGCTACCACTTACATGTGGAATCTTAAAAAAAGGACACAATGAACTTCTTTGCAGAACAGATACTGACTCACAGACTTTGGAAAACTTATGGTTTCCAAATGAGACAAGTTGGGGGCTGGGGGGATGCACTGACGGTTTGGGATGCAAATGCTATAAAATTTGGTTGTGATGATTATTGTACACCTATAATTGCAATAAAATACATTAATTTAAAAAAGAAAAAAAGAACAAATCAGCATTGACATGCAGATGCTAAACAACAAGAAGGACTCTGACATTGACTTCTGGAGGAAGAACACTAGTCTAGAGTAATTCTCATTTGTGAAGAGGGATGTAGATGATCAGAATCAAATAGTGTAAACCACACATGCTGAAAACATACACAAACACAAGTTCTGCTGAATATGTGCTGCAATAAAACCTTTGAAGAGGTATGAATGAGACCATTTTGTGGTGTTTTATTTTAAATAGTATTAAGTGTTGTTAATAACTACCTGGGGGAAAATTATTCCCAATGCTACCTCTGTTTCAGAGTTCACTGTGTGTGAAATCATTTCCTTACCTGATTCCCACTTTTTCCCACTACTACAGTAAAGTAAGTGTTAAATATGAAGAAAATGTTTTAAGCAGTTCAATTATATTAAATTCTGATTTTTGTTTTAACAGATGAAGTTGACATATATAATCGATCTTTTGCAAATTTAGGATCTCTGAGGTCACAAGTGACTTTTTTAAAGTAGGACAGATGAATCAACTACCAAATGTAGGGCTTTGTCAAGTATAAGCAATTCTTTTTTCATCATATGGTACTTACATAATCAAACGCTAAGAAATCAACCTGCTACTTGTTATTGTATGATCCCACATGTATGAGAAATCAAAGTTGCTCTATGATAATGAACAAAAGTTTCAATATAATTTTTAAATGACTAAAGCTTTATTATTTTATTCTAAATACAAGTTCAGCATGCTATTTGGTTTTCCTTTTTCATACAAAAACATAAGAGGTATGCACTTTAAAGCAAGGAGTTTTGATTTTTAAGTGTGTTTTATTCTAACTCATTTTTTTATAATTTTATGCTTTTTCAAAGAACTAGGAAGAATGCTGTGTTGTCTAGCAGTGCAGATATAAATATGCAGTATAAATATGTGATAAACTTACATTTTTGGATTCCAGCAAAGTTTTACAGAGGTTTTTCTTTCTGGCCTTGGCTGCAAACAATACTCCTGAGAAGTACTCAGTCTTATTCGATAATGCTTTACAGAGAAGAACAGTTTATACATTTTCTATAAATTTATATTATCTTTTCCTAATGTGTACATTTAATTACTCGAATCTAGGGATACTCAGAACTTTTAATTTTAACTTAGATCTTCCTCTTATATTTGCCCTGCACTCTTCATTCATCCATCCAACATTTACTGAGTATATTCTGAGCGCCAGGCACTCTTCCAGGTGTTTGGAGCTTATCAAAGGAGAAAAGAAAGATCACTGCCCTTAGGGATTCTAGATAATGAAAGACAGTGAAAAATGTAATAAGAAAATTATATGTTGTTCAACTCTATAGAAGAAAAAGTGTAAATAGAGCAGGGCAAGTGGATTTACAGGTTCTGGTGATGGAGTGAATGGAAAAAACAGTGGTGTTAAACTGTATAGTAAAGGCAGGCCTCATTGCAAAGATTGAGCCAAGACTTGAAGTAAGTGTGGGAGTTGGCCAAACAGCTATTAGGGGCAAGAGCATTCTAGGCACATAGGCATAGAGGAGAGAGGGAGCCTGATCTTGAATGCAAGTGATTACTGGGTGGGTTACAGAAGTTCTTAGAGAGGAGTGCAGCTACAGTGTTAAGAACCAGGCAAAGAGAAGGAGAAAAAGACATCACCAGTACTGTTAGCCCAGTCACCTAAAAGTTTAGGGGACATTATAAGGATGTTAGAGTCTATTGTGAGGAAATGGCCAGCAGAGGCATGAAGTGAACTTATAGTTTCTCTTGTAAATAATAACAAAATCTGCTCAATTCCCTTACACAAAATGGTGTAGTATTTGCATATAACCTACACATCCTACTGTATACTTTATATCATCTCTAGATTGCTTATAATACTTAATACTATGTAAATTATATGTAAATAGTTGTAAATACAATGTAAATGCTATGTAAATAGTTGCTTCTGTGCAAATTCAAGCTTTGCTATTTGGGTCTTTCTAGAATTTATTTTTTCAATCTGTGGTTGGTTGAGTTTGAGGATGCAGAGCCTGAGAATATGGTGGGAACAATGTACTTTTACATTTTAAAAGTGTTATGTCCTTTTCAGTTAGGACTGTTAAAATACCACAGACTGGGTGGCTTAAATAACAAACATTTATGCCTCAAAGTTCTGGAGGCTGGGAAATCCAAAGTCAAGGTGTCAACAGATGTAGTATCTGATGAAAGCCTGCTTCTTGGTATGTTAATACCTACCTGCTCTCTGTATCCCAGCACGGCAGGAGGAGGAAGCTCTGGTGACTCCTCTTCTTAAAAGGACACTAATTCTATCCTATGGGCTCTACCCTCATGATCTTATCTAAACCTAATTATCTCCCTAAGGCCCCGAATACCATAACGTTAGAGATTAGGGCTCTAACACAAGAGTTAGAAGGTAAAGGAATATAGTCCGTAGCAGATTTGTTTTTATTTTTAGGGCTGCACCAGTGGCACATGGAAGCTTCCAGGATAGAGGTCTAATTGCAGCTGCAGCGGCTGGCTACAGCATAGCCACAGAAACATGGGATCAGAGCCATGTCTGCCACCTACACCACAGCTTGAGGCAACACCAGGTCCCTGACCCACTGAGCAAGGCCAGGAATCGAACCCATATCCTCATGGATACTAGTCAGATTCGTTTCCACTGTGCCACAGTGCTAACTCCTTTGTGCCTTCTCCTTTAATACTAGATGGTAAAGTTTGCGAGAATAGACCTATAAAGACAAGAAGGCTATTACCTTTTTTTTTTTTAAAAAGGTACTTGATTATGTTAATCCTACTAATGTAATTGAAGTAGATGTGTGCATCGGTCAAATTCTGAATGCACTTCAGCGATGAAACCAATAGCATTTCCTGGCAGTTCCTGATAGATGAAGTATGATTCCAAAGTCACAAATTTGAGAAAACTGAAAGGAAGGGGATAAAATTTAAGAGCTGAAAGAGGCTGAAAGAAAAACAGATTTGGGGAAGGGAGGCAGAAGAGACCAAGTTATAGTTTGCTTTTGAAATTGAGGTTCCATTACGTAACTGGAACTGTCAAATAGGAAGCTGGGTATATGAGTCTGAAGACCACAAGAGAAGTCAAAATTATGGATAAAGACATAGGAATTAATAATAAAGGAGTATATAAAGATATAAGACTAAATGATATCAATAAGGGGATGAATATAGATAAAAATAGCAGGGACCATGAAGTGATCACTGGGAAATGCCCTATTAGAATATCAAGGACAAGAGAAGAAATTAACAAAACAGACTGAGAGGGAACAACCAATGAGATAAGAAAAATTAAGGAAGTAGGACTTTTAAAGTAAAGTCTTATCAAAAACAAGAGTGACCATCTGCATCAAAGGCTGCTTATAGGTTAGGTATGATGAAGGAAGTAAATTTACCATTGGACTTAGTATTGAAGTTATAGTTACTTCATTAAGAACATTTCCAACAAATTATGAACTTCTTCCTACTCTATTTAACCCTGCCTGTCTTCAATTTTGTCTTCTTCCAATTTGATTGCTAGTCATTAATTTTTTGTGTTTCAAATTGTAAAAGGAACATATGCTAATTAGTAAAACAGTAATTTTATGCCATTCTGCATGCCAACTTAAATAGACTATAAAATTACATTAAGGATCAGTTTTTTGTTCGCATTGAAAAAAATCGGTCCTAATTACTGTGCTAGAGAAATACAGACTTTCTTTTCCTTTTTTTTTTCCTTTTTAGGGATGCACCTGCAGTGTATGGAATTTCTCAGGCTAGGGGGCAAATTGGAGCCACAGCCCTTGGCCTATGCCACAGCCACGCTGGACTGAAGCCACATCTGGAACCTATGTCACAGCTTGCAGCAATGCCAGATCCTTAGTATCCCACTAAGCTGGGCCAGGGATGAAACGTACATCCTCATGGATAGCAGTGAGGTTCTTAACCTGCTGAGCCACAATGGGAACTCCTAGACTCCATTTTTTTTAATAGTTACATGTACATTGATTAAAATGTCTGAACTATAATCATTTTTTCTGAACCAATAGGCACTTAGTGATGCCAAGTTTTAGTCTGTATAGATGATACTACAGCAATAAATATCCCTGTTCAAATATCCTGATAGTTTTTTTCAATTTGATAAGTTTCTCAAAATGAAATTCAGAGACATAAATTATGTTTATTCAAATTTTTAGTTGTTCTATTGTATTCTCCCTATTAATAAAAGTGTTAATCAGCATTAGAGACTTGTAGTTTTGGTAATTTGCCTTTTTGTTTTGTATTTTCTAATCTGAAAGATACACTAGTTGTTGCTATAATTTACATTTCTCTGAATAGCCATCAGGGCAAGCACCATTCACAGAAGAGGAAAACCAAAAGTCTATTACCTGTTCTTTCCTATTGTCCATCTAATTGTTTTTAGGAAATTTCTAGGAAAGAATAAGAAATTACTAATGAAATATGATTATAAATATTATTACTATTTTTAATAATTCCTTTTATATCTTCCTCATATGTAGTATATCTCCTTGGTCAGTCCTAGAACTGTATAATTTTGCTTCCACACATTTCCTTAATCAGGGTTTTCCAGGACTGATTTACTATGTTAGTTGTTTCCAAGAGAGCTTTTTCTTTAATTTAGTATTGTTTGGTTGTCACAACAGGATGGTACTGTGCTTAGCAGTAAAACAGATATAGTTAAGGAAGTAATGTTTCTTTAATGGCAAAAGAAATGGAAACTTAGGAAGATAATTACTTAAATAGAAGACAACACAGCATGCTCACACATAGAGGTACAAGCTTACCATTTTTTCAAAATTCCCCATAGAGGCATACAACTGCTCTTGAGGGAGAAATCATCCTAAAAGCAGGCTCCATTTGCCACACGTAAGGAAGTTTACATATCCTAGCTCCCTGACCTTCATCTCCATATACTAGTGTTCTGGAGATTATAGATTGACTTCATGGCCTTCCGATAATCAGATACAACTCAGGCATCAAACATTCCCAAGCCATCATAACATAATAGAGCCAAGAATTCCTTACCTTTTCACAGTTCTCTTTCCCCACCCCTTCCTTTTTTTTCCCCACTTGGTTTTCTCCATTCTTGTATTAAGAGTTAAGACCAAACCATTAACAATATCACCAAAACTAATTAAAAAGCAATACTCTAGAGCCAATTATCTAATGTTCATAGTTATTAAACATACGTATAAACATGAATATCTATATGTATATATGTACACACCTATATGGCTTTGTGTTCCTATGTGATATATGTAAATACAGAAAGAAAAAAAAAAAGGAATCATAAGGTAAATACAAGATTAAACCAGCCAGTGTGTAACAGAATGGCAGGCAGAAGGCATCAAAGTCTTCAGATTTTCCCTATTATCTTTGATTACAATATGATTAAGAACCACAATTTTGTTTGAGAACTGTTTGGGTTTTGGTAAGATTTTTATTTTTTATTATAGTTGATTTATAATGTTCTGTCAATTTCTGCTGTGCAGCAAAGTGACCCTGTCATACACATATATATACACCTTCTTCTTCTCACAATGTTCTCCAACATGTTCCATCACAAGTGACTAGATATAGCTTCCTGTGCTCTACAGCAGGATCTCATTGCGTATCTACTCCAAATGCAATAGTATGCATCTACTAACCCCAAACTCCCAGTCCATCCCACTCCCTCTCCCTCCCCCTCGGCAACCACAAGTCTGTTCAAGTCCATGAGTTTCCTTCTTTTCTGCAGGTAGCTTCACTTGTGCCGTATATTAGATTCCAGATTTAAGTGCTATCATAGAGTATTTGTTTCTCTGAGTTACTTCACTTAGTATGAGAGTCTCTAGTTCCAGCCGTGTTGCTGCAAATGGCAGTATTTTGTTCTTTCTTAGAGCTGAGTAGTATTCCATTGTGAATATATACCACATCTTAATCATCTGTCAGTGAACATTTATGTTGTTTCCATATCTTGGCTATTGTGAATAGTGCTGCAATGAGTATAGGGGTGCATGTATATTTTTCAATGAAAGTTTTGTCCGGATATATGCACAGAAATGGGATTGCTAGGTCATATGGTAGTTCTGTATTTAGTTTTCTGAGGTACCTCCATTCTGTTTTTCATAGCAGTCGTACCAATTTACATTCACACCAACAGTGTAGGAGGGTTACCTTTTCTCCACATCCTCTTACAGCATTTGCCATTTGTTGTTGACTAGATAATGATGGCAATTCTGACTGGTGTGAGGTGGTAACTCGCAGTTTTGATTTGCATTTCTCTAATAGTGATGTTGAGCATTTTTCCATGTGTTAATAGATCCCCTTCCCTTTTATTATTATTATTATTATTATTATTATCATCATTATTATTTTTGGCTTTTCTAGGGCCACACTCGCGGCATATGGAGGTTCCCAGGCTAGGGGTCTAATCGGAGCTGTAGCCACGGGCCAACGCCACAGAAATGCAGGATCCGAGCCATGTCTGCGACCTACACCACAGCTCATGGCAATGCCAGATCCTTAACCCACTGAGCGAAGCCAGGGATTGAACCCGCAACCACATGGTTCCTAGTCAGATTCATTAACCACTGAGCCACGACGGGAATCCCCCCGGAAATCTCCCCCCACCCCACCCCCTCCTTTTAAACTGTGTTTTCAACTTCTCTTCCCTTTTCCCATTTGGGCAACCACAAAAAAAGGTATTGAATACATCTGTAGTAGTGACAGGTAACTTTACCCATGTCTATTGGCTCACTCTTCTCTGCTACCAACTGATTAACCAAACAATGCTTTCAAAGGTTTACCATGATTTATAATTACCTTTTTTGCAAGTAGGGATGGCTGTATGAGAGAGTTGCTGTGAATGAAATGTGAGTGAAAGTAATGTGTACAATTTCTACATCATTTACTTAAAAGAAGCATGCTTACCCTAGGTCTCCTCCCTTACTACTTACCCATGGACTTAAATGTATATGGGGTGCTGGTCAGTTGGCTTCAATCATGATGATGAAGGCAAATTAGTTACAAGACAGCAGAGCCTAAGATACAGAAATCTTAGTGGTTGCAGCAGAAATGTTTTTTGACCCTGTACTGCCCATCTCCCTCTATGCAAGAAAATGAAAAACAAACACACTCTTTTATTTTGATCCACTATATTCTCCGGTCCTTTCAAAACATCACAATATTTGGCCTTTATAAAAGGCCAGATAGTAGATATGCTTAGGTTTATAGGCCATATAATCTTTGTTGTGACTACAAATTTAGTGTGAAAAAGAGACAGATAATAAATATATGAGCATAGCTGTGTTCCAATCGAACATTAAAGAAACAAGTGGCTGGTCATATTTGGCTCATGGGTAGAGTTTGAGGTCTCCTAATTCATCTTGTAACTGACACAATCTTTTTGGATCTGCATGTATGTTTGAAAAAATTTTTGTGTGCATATATAGTTACTTTTTAATTTTTTTTTATTTTTTAAATGAATTTTTCCATTATAGATACTTTACATTGTACATTTCTGTTAATTTATATAAATTGTATTTCAGTATCATATAATTTTAAAAAATTGTTTAATGTTGTATGTTTAAGGTGAATATATTATAATTTGCAAATGCTGATTACTTCTGATTGCTGCCTAGATTTCTATTATAATAATTAGGAGACAATTGATATGCTAATATATTAAGTCTCCCAATATGCAAAAAATGATATTCTCTCACATTTGTTTAGGATGCCTTTAGTTTTTAAGAGTTTTTAGTGAACCAAACTTGTATACATGTTCTTAATTTTATGTTTTAGTTTTTGTACATTTTGGCAGCATTGTAAATTTTATTTTTAGATTTCAGTTTATAGTTGTTAAAGCCTAGTCATAAATGTACTTGAATTAACATATAACTATATATAATACAGCCTTACTAAATTCACTAGTATTTCTAATAGTTTTATAGATAACATAGTATCTATATAGAAAAAACTAAGTAAACAGAGAAACAGAATTTTATTTTTTTCAAATCTATGTGTCTTTCTTCCTTCTTGCCTTGTTATTACACATTGGAGGACTTTCAGTACAGTTGTCAGTAGAAGTGGTGAGCATAGATATTTGCTTTGTATCTGATCAAAGTGGGAAAGCATTCAGTCTTTCAGCATTAGTTATTATGAAGATTAAAAGCAGGGTGTTTTTTAAATATTACCATTCTTAGGAAGATCAAGTGCCCTTTTATTATAATATGCCAAGAATTTTTATTTTAAATGAGTAGTAAATTTTGTAAAAATGCTTTTTCTGAAACCACTGTGATATGCATATGGCCTTCTTCCTTCGTTCTGCTAATAAGAATTACATTATTTTATAAATTATTTCAGATAAATCTCAATAATGAAATTCACCATCTTGAATTGCATAATTAACTCAGCGGTTTTTAGTATATTTACAAAATTGTGTAATTACATGACTCCTGGATGAAAATATTCTGTAATTCAGTAAAGTATCTATGCAGCAATTAGCAGTAACTCCATATTCCCTACCCTACCAGCTCCTAGTAACTAGTAATCTATTGTGATTGGATAGCTGATTTTATACATTTCATATAAGTGAAATCCTATGATATGTAATATTTGCATCTGCCTTTTGTCTTAGCATAGCATTGTGAATATTTGTCCATGATATAGCATTGCTTTATTTTTGTGGGTGAATAGTATTACATTGCATTTGTTTATCCATGGGTCAGTTGATGGACATTTGAGTTCATCTCACTTTTTGACTATTATGAATAATATTATGAGCTTTCATCAGTTAATTCCATCTTATCAATAGTCAGTTGTGGCTGTCCAAAAATCAGTTTTTGCCAGTTTTACAGTAATAGCTCATACAATTCAACAATAAAAAAAAAATAATCCAGATGAAAATGACTAGAAGCCCTGAATAGACATCTCTCCCATGTCTTCTACATCATGGTTCCACCATTCTTCAAAAGGACATTGCCAAGTCACCAGAAAAGAAGGACAATGTTGGCTATACTACATTCATCTATATGTCAGCTGACAGACATATGAGTTCATTTCACCTTAGCTGTTATGAATTATACTATGAACATTCATGTACAAGTTTCTACATGAACATAGGCTTTCATTTCTTCCTCTTGGGCATATACTTAGGAGTGGAATTGTTTGATCACAGGGTAATTTAACTTTGTTAGTAAGAAACTACTCTATTGTTTTGCAAAGTGGCTACATCATTTACTTTCCCACCAGCAATACGTGAGAGTTCCATCTCATACCATCTGCATGCTCAACACTTGCACTTATAGACTCCCCTTCTCTGCTGGGTCACTTAAGATTCAGTTAACTGCTAAAAACATTATCAAAAATCAGTTGTGGCTGTCCAAAAAATCAGTTTTTGCCAGGTTTACAGTAACAAGTCTGATGAAAGTTTATGTCAACAAAAAAAGTAAATTCAATTAACTATGTTTTCTTTAATTCAAGAAATAAAAATGAATTCAATTAAATAATATGTTTTCTTAAATCCAAAGTTGAATACTTTAGAAAGACTTCATAAACGCTGGTTACTAAAAGAATGAAGACAAATTAGGTATGGACAAGACAATGTAAAAGCCTAGAGGGAACTTCACAAAATTTAAAGTTTGATTCTAAATTCAATTTACTTTTGGAAGTTTCTGGGCATTTCTCTACCATTATAAAGAAAAGAAGGTGGAAATAACAACTGATATTTTGTGGGTATGGTTACAAAAGCAAAAGAATCAGACAAGCCACAAGAACCAAAATGGTTTACTCAGTCGACCAATTACCAAAAAAAAAAAAAAAAAAAAAAAAAGCCCTGAGCCTATACAAAGATTGATGAGATTAAATATGTTTTTAAGATAAAATGTTAAGATAAATGTTCAAAAATTCATGTTTCTTTTTTATGATTTTCAATATTTTGTTAAAACTTCTAGTCAGTGAACTACCCATATGAGAATTATCAAGCCACACCCTGAGGAAGTTTTAGAGGGCCAGACGGTGACTTGATGCCTATCACTTCTGCCCACATTTCAAAGGCCAGAACTCAGTCAAAAGCCTACACTTAGTAGTGGTAATGGGCAAGCGCCAAGGAATAAAAACCATATGATCATCTCAATAGATGCAGAAAAAGCTTTTTGACAAAATTCAACACCTATTTTTGATTAAAAACTCTCTAGTCTAGAATATTGCCATACAGGGAATCTACCTCAGCATAATAAAGTTCATATATGAAAAACACACAGCTAAAATCATCCTCAATGGTAAAACACTGAAAGTATTCCTCTAATATCAGGAACAAGACAAGGATGTCCACTCTTATGACTTTTATTTAACAAAAGTTTTGCAAGTCCTAATCACAGCAAACACAAGAAAAACAAATAGAATGAATCCAAACTGGAAAAGAAGTAAAACTGTCATTATCTATAGACAACATGATACTATACCTAGAAAATCCTATATACTACCAGAAAACTGCTAGAGCCCATCCATGAATTTGGTAAACTTGCAAGATACAAAATTAATACACAGAAATCTCTTGCATTCCAATACACCAGTGATGAAAGATCAGAAAGAAAGATTAAGGAAACAGTACCATATACCATCACATCAAGGTTAATAAAATACTTAGGAATGAACACACCTACAGAGGCCAAAGGGCTATATTCTGAAAACTCTAGGATACTGGTGAAGGAGATGAAACATGACGCCAACAGATGAAATTACACCATGCTCTTGAGTTAGAAGAATAAATTTTGTGCAAACGACTAAACTACCCAAGGCCAGCTACTGATTCAGTGCAATCCCTATCAAGATACCAATGGCATTTTTCACAGAACAACAAAAAACATTTTTATGAAAACACAGAAGACCCCAAATAGCCAAAGCAATCTTAAAAAAGAAAAATGGAGTTGAAGGAATCCGGCTCCTCAGATTCTAACTATACTACAAAGCTACATTCATCAAAATAGTATGGTATGGGCACAAAAACAATCATAAATCAGCAGAACAGGATAGAAAACCCAGAAATAAAGCCACACAGCTATCTATGTTCAATTAATCCAGGGAAAGGAGGCAAGAATATACAACAAAGACAGACCCTCCATAAGTGGGGCTGAGAAAACTGGATAGCTACATGTAAAAGAATGATATTAGAACATTCTCTTATGCATTCTGCACAAAAATAAACTCAAAATGGGCTAAAGACCTGCTGAAAGGCCAGATACTATAAAACTCTTGGATAAAAATATAGGCAGACCACTCTCTGATATAAATCAAAGCAATATCTTTTTAGATCCACCTCCCAGATTAATAAAAATGAAAACAAAAATAAATGGGAACCAAGTAAACTTAAAAAGCTTTTGTACAGCAAAGGAAACCACAAAAAAATGGGAATGGGGAATGGGAGAAAATCTTTGGAAAGGAAATAACCAATATGGGATTTATCTTCAAAATATACAAACATCTCATACAACTTCATATTAAAAAATAAACAATTCAAAAATGGTTAGAAGATCTAAACTGAGATTTCTCCAAAGAAGAAAGAAAAATGGGCAAACATGATTCTCAAAATCACTAATATTAGAGAAATTAAAATCAAAACTACAATGAGGTACCACCTCACACCAGTCAGAATGACCATCATCGAAATGACTACAAAAATAAAATATATTTATTTATAATAAATTCTGGAGAGGGTGTGGAGAAAAGTGACTCCTCCTACACTGTTAGTGGGAATGTAAATTTGTGCAATCACTATGGAAGACAGCATAAGTTCTTAAAAAAAACTAATATAGAACGACCATAAGACCCAGCACTCTACCACGTCATATACTACAGAAAACCATAGTTAGAAAAAATATGTGGGAAGTAGCGGCAAGATGGCAGAGGAGTAAGAGGTCACATTCACCCTCTCCCACAAACACATCAAAAAGACACATTTACATGCAAAACGACTTGCACAGAACATCAACTGAATGTTGGCAGAAGAACTTAAACCTCCAAAAAGGGCAAGAAACTCTTGACACAACTGGGTAGTACAACAGAAAATAAAAAAAGGTGGGGGGAGGGGGGAGAAAAAAGCAATCAGGAGGGCATCAGCACTCCAGGGAGGGAGCTGTGAAGGAGAAAAGGAACCCACACCCTGGGAAGCCACCTAACCGACAAAAAGATCAGCCAAGCCAGAGGGACATCAAAGCCTGAGAAAAGCACAGCAGCTGGACTGAGAACAGCAAACTGGAGCAAGAACCTCACAGATCATCTGAACACAAACACCCACACAGATATAACAGCCTGAGATGCTCGGGCAGGGGCTGGGAGCTGATACTTAGGCTCCGGATATCAGTCCCCAGGAGAGGGCTGGGGTTGATGGAGTGGACACAGCATAAGGGGCTAAAGAGCAGTGCACCACGCGTGGGAGAGCAATACTCTTAGGGCTGGGGAGTGGAACGCCAGGACAGAGGGAATCCGGGAGGGGTCCGGACCCACAGGAGAGGCAAGGTTCCATTGTAGGGGAGGACAAGAGGAGGAGGGGCTGACTACCACAGGAAACTCCACACACCAGAGTGTGTGCAGATAGTGGGATACCAGAGGGCGGGGTAGATCAAGTGCAAAGTTCGAGCAACCAAAGGTGAACTCGTAGAGGGCGGGGAGACTCAAGTGCAAACAAAGAGGAGCCAGAGGCCACTTGCTAGACCTCTGTGGTCCTGGTGTCTTCCAGACACAGCCTGCCCATGCTGCCGGGACCAGAAGCCTCTTGCTAAGCAGCTGCAGTGGATCAGGTGTCTCTGGGCACAGCCCACCCACGATGGGAAGCAGCTTGCTAGACCATGGTGGACCAGGCTTCTTAGGGTGCCCCCGCGCACAACACAGAGGCTGCTTGCTTGCTCGCAGTGACCATGCGAGGGTTTGGCAGCATCCAGACACTTGTTTACTATTCCCCCTGCCACAAGTCCATACAACGAGGAGCAGCTACTACAACACCTTCTGCATGGTGTAAGTGGGACAGGGTGCTTCCTGTTGGCCTGCAGGGTCGGAAGCAAACCACCAGTTATCCCTGATTCCAAAGGTGGGTGTGGCCCACCAGAACAGGGGGTACCTGAACAAAAATTGCTCATAAACCCAACCACCTCAGAGGGTACCACAGAGAAGGACATTACTACAGAACACCACCTGGTCTTGCTCTCGCTCCCCCAGGAGTACACCCACCCTGCAGCTGCCACTGCCAAACATTTTGGGCAGTTTCCAAATGCTTGTCCCTTCCCAGGAACCTGTAACTCAGAGCAACCCATGCAGCACATCCTGTAGGGGCTAAGCAGGACAAGGTACTTCCCGCATGGTCTACAGGAGGCAGAGGCAAACCACCACAGTTATCTCTGGCTCCAGAGGTGGGAATGGCACGTTACCACTAGGAGTCTGAATAGGCACCACTTGCAGCCCCAGTCACCTCAAGGGTACCAGACGAGGGCAATGGGACTGAAAACCACTTGTGGGTATCCCTGCACTCCTGGGAACACACCAGTGCTGCTGCTCCCCCTGCTAGATGCTCTGGGAAGGACCTATATGCCTGATCTCTATCACTTCTCAGGACGCCGAAACTAGTAACAGCTTGTACAGCACCTCCTATTTGGGCTAAGTGAGACAGGTTGTTTCATGCATGGTCTACAGGTGGAGGGGGCAAATCACCACAGTTATCACTGGCTCTAGAGAAGATCATGGCCCACTACCACTAGGAGTCCCTGAACAGGTACCACCTGCGATTCCAATCACCTCAGAAGAGGGCATTGCAATCGATCTCTAGCATTTGTGGCTCTCACTCCCCTGGGAACTCACACATCCTGCTGCTCCTACTGCCAACTGCTCTGGACACCTGATAGATCTGCCTAGAGCTCATTACCATGTCCCAGGGCCCTGCAACTAGGAGTAGCCAGGGCCACCTTCCTGCAGGTTCTTGCTGCTGTTGAAAGCCCAGCAACCAGGCACCAACTGCTGGCCCTACCCATTGCTTCCTTCTCCTTGGAAACACATGGAGCACCAGGGAGATAACAGCCTGCTCACACTGAAGAAAGTGACCCCAAATATTCAAACCCCCACACCAAAAATAAATAGTAACTCCACCAAAAATACCAAGGGGTGCTGTTGCCTAGAAGTAGCCTTACAAGACAACAGTGTGGCTTCCCCAACCTCACAGAAAAAGAAAAGCATAAGCAAGATGAAGAAGCTCAGAAATCATTCCCACTTAAAGGAACAGGAGAAGTCATCTAAAGCAGTCAGCATTGAAACAGACCTCTGCAGTATGACAGAAATGGAGTTCAGAAGGGAGGTAGTGAAAATACTTAAGGAATAAAGGCTGAATATCAAGGAATTAAGAGAAGACATGACAGCAATGCAGATTACCTTAGAAAGGAACTAGAAAATACAAGGAGGAGCCAAGAAAAGCTAGAAAAGTCATTTGGAGAGATGCAAACTGAGCTAACGGAAATAAAGAGAAGATTGAATAATGCAGAGGAACGAATTAGTGATGTGGAAGACAGAACAATGGAAATCACCCAATCAGGACAGCAGACTGAAAACCAAATGACAAAATATGAAAGCAATATAAGAGATCTATGGGATAATATAAAGCAGCCCAATCTATACATACTAGGAATCCCAGAAGGAGAAGAAAAAGGGGATTGAAAATACAGTTGAAGAAATTATGTCTGAAAACTTTCAAAATCTGAAGGAATCGGACATCAAGATACAGGGAGCACAGAGGGCACCAAACAAGTTGAACCCAAACAGGTCCATGCCAAGACATATTATATTAAAAATGGCAAAAATTAAAGATTAAGAGAGGATCTTAAAGGCAGCAAAAGAAAAGCAAAGCATTAATTATAAGGGATCCCCCATAATTCTGCTGATTTCTCTACAGAAACACTACAGGCCAGAAGGGACTGTCAAGACACATTTAAAGTGCTGAAAGGAAAAAATTTGCAACCTACAATACTCTATCCAGCAAGAATATCATTTAAAATAGAAGGGGAAATAAAGAATTTCTCCAGGAGTTCCTGTCATGGCTCAGTGGTTAACGAATCTGACTAGGAACCATAAGGTTGTTGGTTCGATCCCTGGCCTTGCTCAGTGGGTTAAGGATCCAGTGTTGCTGTGAGCTGTGGTGTAGGTTGCAGATGCGACTCGGATCCTGCATTGCTGTGGCTCTGGTGTAGGCTGGCAGCTACAGCTCCTGTTAAACCCCTAGCCTGGGAACCTCCATATGCCGAGCGTGCGGCCCTAGGTAAGGCAAAAAGACAAAAAAAAAAAAAAAAAAAGAATTTCTCCAACAAACAAAAGCTAAAAGAGTACAGCAATACTAAACCCTTTTCTAAAAGAAATACTGAAAGGGTTCCTATAAAAAAAAATAAAAAGTAAGAAATAGAATGGAGGAAACGACGAATGGAAAGCAAACATTCAAATAAGGCAGCATACAGAACTAAACATTAAGATGCTACAAAAAATTTAAAAAAATACAAGAAAATCATACATTATAGGGAGGGAAAAGAAAATACAGACTTTTTTTAACTTAAAAAAATTTAAAGATGTGTTTCAGCCTATATGGCTATCAGGCTAAAGCAAGCAGATATAAGAAGGTTCTAATATACTTAAAAAACAAAATGGAACATCACGTCTACACATACTGAAAAGAAAAGCATTCAAGCATAAATTAAATGGAAACCATCCAAAGAAAGGAAGAAAAGAGAAACAGAATCAACTGGAAAACAAGGTCTAAAATAGCAATAATTACCTGTCTATCAAAATCACCTTAAATGTCAATGGACTGAATGCTCCAATCAAAACACACATTCACAGACTAGATGAAAAAGCAAAAACCTACAATCTGCTGTCTACAGAAGTAAAAGGCATCCAAATAGGAAGAGAAGAGGTAACACTGTCTCTGTATGCAGATGACATGATACTATATATGGAAAACCCCAAAGACTCAACTCCAAAATTACTTGAACTGATCAACAAATTCGGCAAAGTAGCAGGATATAAGATTAACCTTCAGAAATCAATCAGATTTCTGTATACCTAACAATAATAGAAAAATACCAAAATACAATACCTTTTTAAATTGCACCCCCAAAAATCACACCCCCAAAAATCAAGTACCTGAGAATAAACCCAGGTGGTGAAAGACTTATACACCAAGAACTATAAAACATCAATCAAGGAAATCACAGAAGATACATAGAAATGGAAAGATATCACATGCTCATGGGCTGGAAAAATTAATATTGGAAAAATGGCCATACTACCCAAAGCAATCTACCAATTCAATGCAATCCCTATCAAATTACCTAGGACATTCTTCACAGAACTAGAACAAACAATCCAAAAATTTATATGGAACCAAAAAAGGCCCAGAATCACCAAAGTGATTCTGAAGAACAACAACCAAGCAGTAGGTGTAACTTTCCCAGGCTTCAGGCAATATTACAAAGCCACAGTAATCAAGACAGTGTGGTACTGGCACCAAAACAGACACACAGACCAATGGAACAGAATAGAGAACCCAGAAGTAAACCCAGATGCTTATGGTTAATTAATATTTGACAAAGGAGGCAGGAACATAAAATGGGAAAAAGACAATCTTTTCAGTAAGTATTACTGGGAAACCTGGACAGCTGCATGCAAATTAATGAAACTAGAAGACACTCTCACACCATGCATAAAAATAAACTCTAAATGGCTTAAAGACTTAAATACAAGACAAGACACCATTAAACTCCTGGAAGAAAACATTGGCAAGACACTCCCGAACATCAACCTTTCAAATCTTTTCTCAAGTCAGTCTCCCAAAGCAACAGAAATAAAAGCAAAGATAAACCAATGGGACCTCATGAAACTGACAAGCTTTGCACAGCAAAGTAAACCAAAAAGTAAAGTAAAAGACAACTCACAGAATGAAAGAAAATAGTTTCAAATGATGCAATGGACAAGGGCTTAATCTCTAAAATACACAAACAACTTATACAACTCAACAGCAAAAAAGCCAACGAACCAACTGAAAAATTTGTAAAAGACCTGAATAGACATCTCTCCAAAGAAGATATACAGATGGCCAACAAGCACATGAAAAAACGCTCAACATCACTGATTATTAGAGAAATACAAATCAAAACTACCACCAGATACCACCTCACGCCAGTCAGAATGGCCATCATTAATAAGTCCACAAACAACAAATGCTGGAGGGGGCATAGAGAAAAGGGAACCCTTCTGCACTGTTGGTGGGAATGTAAGTTAGCATAACCACTATGGAAAACAGTATGGAGGTATCTTAGAAAATTATTCATAGAGCTACCATATGATCCAGCAATCCCACTCTTGGGCATCTATCTGGACAAAACTTTCCTTATGAAGGACACTTGCACATGCAAAATGCACATGCATGTGTATTGCACCACTATTCACAATAGCCAAGACATGGAAACAACCCAAATGTCCATCGACAGATGATTGGATTAGGAAGATATAGTATATATACACAATGGAATACTACTCAGCCATAAAAAAAGAATAAAATAATGTCATTTGCAGCAACATGGATGGAATTAGAGACCCTCATACTGAGTGAAGTAAGACAGAAAGAGACAATTACCGTATGATATCACTAATAACTGGAATCTAATATACTGCACAAATGAACCTTTCTACAGAAAAGAAAATCACAGACTTTGGAGAACAGACTTGTGGTTGACAGGAGGGTGGGGGAATGGAGTGGGAGTCTGGGGTTAATGGTTGTAGACTATTGCCTTTGAGATGGAGAAGCAAGGAGATCCTGCTGTATAGCACCAGGAACTATGTCTAATCCACTTCTGATGAATCTATATATGTATGTGTAACCGGGTCACCATGCTGTACAGCTGGAAAATTGACAGAGGACTGCAAATCAGCTATACTGGAAAAATAAAGAAAAAATAATTTTCTTAATTAAAAATACTCTTCCAAAAAAAAAGATATATCAACCCCAACATTCAGTGCATTATTTGCAATAGTCAAAACATGGAAGTAATGTAAATATCCATCAATAGACCACTGGATGAAGAAGATGTTGTACATATCTACAATGGAACATTGCTCAGCCATAAAGAAAAATGAAATAAAGCCACTTGCAGTAACATGGACGGACCTAGAGATTATCGTACTAAGTGAAGACAGTGAAAGACAAATATTGTATGACACTAATAAGTAGAATTTACTAAAAATGATACAAAAGAACTTATTCACCAAAAAGAAACAGACTCAAAAAATTTTTAAACTTATTGTTACCAAAAGGAATACACGGGGTGAGGGATAAATTGGGAGTTTGAGATTGGCAACTATTATATTCAAAATGATTAAGTAACAAGTACCTACTGTATAACACAGGGAAATCTATTCAATGCTCTGTGGTAACCTATATGGGGAAAAATCTGAAGAAGAATGGATTCATTTTGCTATACACCTGAAACTAACAACATTTTAAGTCAATTATACTTCAATAAACATTTTTAAAAAGCCTATACTCAATTGTAAAGCTAGGAAATTTTGCCTACCTACATTTCCAGCAACAAGAAACATTCAGTATCATGAACAGATATCCATTATCAGTTAACAGGTTTATAAATAAAATAATATTTCAGCATCTTTTAAATGAATACTAGTTTAACCATTTAGTAAAAATGTTAATACAATCCAAATGTCCATCGACAGATGACTGTATTAGGAAGACATGGTATATATACACGATGGCATACTATTCAGCCATAAAAAAAGAATAACGTCATTTGCAGCAACATGGATGGAATTAGAGACCCTCATACTGAGTGAGGCAAGTCAGAAGGAGAAAGACAGATACCACATGATATCACTTATAACTAGAATCTAATAGACTGCACAAATGAACCTTTCTACAGAAAGAAAGTTACGAACTTAGAAAACAGACTTGTGGTTGCCAAGGGGGTGGGGGAGGGAGTGGGAGGGTATGGGAGTCTGGGGTTAACTATTGCCTCAGGGATGGAAAAGCAAAGAGATCCAGCTGTATAGCACTGGTAACTATGTCTAATCACATGTGACAAATCCATTTATGTATGTGTAACCGGGTCACCACGCACTGCAGTTGGGAAATTTGACAGAAAGCTGTAAAACAGCTATAATGGAAAATTAAAAAGAAAAAAGAAAAAGAAAATAAAGTGGACTAATTCTAAATTACATTCATGGAATAAAGCAGTTAACTTAAGGATAAAGTAAATATCTCTAAAATCAACATAAGAGACATAGTATTTTTCTACTTACTATTAACTCCAAAATGGTATAATCCTATCCGGCAATTCAAATAGACTCTGATAATGAATACAGTAACTTTTGGCGGGGACAAAGGTTTTACTGAATATGAGTTTAAAAAAACACTAGTTTTAAAAATATTCTATTGGTATTTACATAGTAGGAAGACAATTCGCGTACTTAATACAGCGAATCAGATACCCACATAATGCAAATATCCACTAGTGAGGAGATAATTAGAATTATTCTTTGTCTCAGGAGGAATCATCTGTTTCCATTTATAGTCACCAAATGGGCTAACATTCATTTATAATCTAAGCTAGGAAATTTTTCTGTCACCATTAAAATCCATAATGATTAGGCTTCTTAACTCATATTCTGCTAATCTATTTTTCTATTTTTTTCTGCACCAGCAATGGGTCAGGGATATATCCCTCACAGAACAGAGGTCATCCTATCTTAATAATTTTATGGAGCCCTTTATAAGTATTTCCAGGAAAGAAAGCACTTGATTTCCTTTGATCGTGGTATCTCCACTGTAAGTACCATGGGACTGAGTATAAATAACTATCATATTGTATCCTGTTTTTGCTGTCAATCTTGTATATATACTCTTGGACTCTTTAAGGTATGTAGAGTTTTAAATGTAAAAAGAAAAGCATTTGTAATCAGGCAGAATTAGGATACTGTAGTCATATATTAAAAATGTATGTAACAAATGTCTGTGACACCATCCGTTCCCCTGCTAACACGGCAATATCTGACAGCTTATTAAAAAGAAAACCAAGAAATCAACTCCAGTAGCACGGAGTGGATTAATTTGATATTTAAATGTATTATGAAAGGATACTAATCCAATTATATGGAACAAAGTTTAAAAGAAAGAAATGACTGCGAGGATTGCCACAATGGGTGGAAGATAAGAGAAACTCTTTAAAAGGTATTTCTCTTTGTAATGAATAGTTAGTGGAACAGGAAGGAAAACCTTAAGCCTGAAATGATCATATGAAAGCATGAGCTTTCTACTGTCTTCTGGTTTTGTAAAAGAATCTTGAACAGTTATGAAAACTATGACATTTTAGTAATGTTTTCTTATTTTAAGCACTACTCCATGATTTCCTTCTTAAATTTGCTTCTTCTCACTTATATTAGTAATTCTCCTGATATAACATTTGCTGTTTTCATTATGCATGGTGCTGTAAAAGTAATATTTTCCTTTCCAATGTGTCACTTTACGATAACCATAATCACAAAAAAAGGGAAAATTTAGCAGGCATTGTCTTTTATTCTAAATTTGTAAAATGTCCCATGACATGTGTCAAATTTATACTTTAATAAAAAGAAAATGAGGCCAAATAGGCAGTTCTGGCATTGCATTTTTAAACTGGGTTTAGAGTATTTCATCAGCAGTGATAAACATTCAATCCCTACTTAGGGCCTTGCAATACACTGTGAGGTAAGGAATGCAGAGGAAGCATCAATTTCCAATTGGTGAATTACTAGAAATCACCTAGAAAGAATAATTCAAATGGGAGAAATATCAGATGCAGAATATTTACCAACAAAGCTTCAACCCCAATTAATTCAGAATGTAGTAGTCTACAATGTGTAGAAATGAGGAAATTACTTAGATACATTGCTATATATGGTCAAAATATATTTATTGTTCTATACTATTCTATACTATTCTTCAACTCCACCGTTAGGAACATCCCGAGACAAATTTCTGATGTAGGTGTCAAGTAACTGATACTAAATGGTAAGAGTTTTTCTGTGATATAAGGATCTAAATCAGAAGATGTTAGGTAACAGTAAGTAATGCTTATGAAATCTTATGTAAGAATTTGTTCAGCTGAAATACCTGCTGACAATAGATTCCTAATGCTGCTTTTAGGTATACACACCTAGTTCAGCAACCTGTCCTTAATATATGAAGTGAATCTACCTGTGTGGAAAAATGGTCCTGCTACTTATAGCATGACCTTAGGCAAATTGCTTTAACCTCTTTAGTATCTCTAATAATCCCCATAAAAATCCCTACTGTCCCTAATATATGTGTAGAAGTTATTTAGGACATACACATTATTATTATGTCTATGCCACTGTGTTGGATGCTACTATGCTTGTTCACGTGACCATCATGTCAACATTTGGATGTCTGATGACAAAGTCTGGCTGAGGGTGGACTTTTTTTTTAAATTTTGTAATGATTTTTACTTAGGGGTATATTATCTGTCATGCCTTACGTAATTATAAGGTCTTCATACCTTGTACACAATACTGAATATACATCCATATCTTTCTATTACAGATATTGATATTTCAGTACTTCTCCTTCCAGGCCTCTGACTACCAGAAAAGTGGTTTTTCCATTGCCCATGTGTCTGTATATACTGTAACCTCAGGCCATTTTTTTTAGCACATGAAATGAATGACCAAATGCAGTGCATGAAGTTCCACTCATTTTCTATTTTCACGGTCTCTCAAGGCCACTAATGAGTTGAGTTAGGTTCAAGCTGAAAATAGTGACAGATGCAGTCTATGTATGGAGACAACTTATAGGTCACAGCATAGGTACTAGCTAAGAGATAAGCTTTGGTGAAACAAAAGGTTGACTTAACAATGGGGGCTACCTACCCATGCATATTGCTTTTACTCTTTGGGCTTACCCAGCTCAGTACTAGATAGAAAGCTTCCATTTCACAGTGCGCTATTTCCAGACCAACCCAACCTTATGACTAGGTAGATTTGAGAGAGCCCATTCATGATGGACATCTGCAGGATTATGGTCACTTACCCCAGAAACACATCAAGATAGCATGACCTTTCCATACCCAGGTTCTGTGGGCATCTTCCCATTCGAGCCTGTCAAAATTTTACAGAGCATCTTTTGCCAGGACTGATAGCCTGTATCTGTCCTTGTGCTCTCTTTTGACCTTGTACTCAATGTCAGTAGACTTTTGCATCACGCAGAATTTTAAAGCCATTTTTCCAGTAGTGGAATATACTGCCTCAAAACTCTAAAGAGGTCCTCCCAGTATCGTGCTTCCTTCTTCACGGTGTGAATTATGTGAAAAAAAATTTTTTTTCACTTCAGATACAATATTCTGACAGGCTAACATCTGGACCCCTAAATATTTTACAGAGGTAGAAAGTCCCAGAAACTCTACAGACTTTCATTCCCAGTGTTAAGAGCACATGTATTTTACCAAGACCTCCAATGTGTTAGTCACCTATATGTGAGCAGTGCATCCTTGCTCATCTAAACTAACATTATTTATGTGAAGTGCTGCAGGATGTTGAGAAGTTCAGATCTATTTGTATTGTATTAGGCTTCAGGATAAGAGTCCAATTTAGTCTCAGGAAAAAACTATAAATGTATCTGTACTGAATTCCATGTGAATTTGTACTATTTCTGATCCTTTCTCCTTGTAAGGAGTGGAAAATAATGCATTTGTCAAATCAATGGCAACATACCATATACCAGAGGTTTGTTAATATGCTGGCATTGCACCTGTAATTAAAACTAGTGGATAGTAATTAAGGCTAGAGTTAGTTGAGTTTGAGGTAGTCTACCGTCTCTAGTAGCCACCACTTTGTGCAGGGTTAGACGGATAGATTTAATGGGAAAATTATGAGGGAAAAACCCCTGCCTTCATTAAATATTTTAAAGTGGCACTAATTTCCAAACTTTTCAGCATGTGATATTCTTTTTGTTTTACTATAACTCCTGAGGGATGAGGCAGTTTTAGAGGCATCTCCTTCATTTTTCTCATTATGATTCTCCTTGACCCACAGCCCAAGAACTTAATGTGGGGTTTTATTAAATACCATTCATGTTTATTCTAATTACACATTCAGGGACCAGGGAAATCATCAGCATCCAAATATACAAACCCAGGTCCATTTAATTACCTGGCTCCCATATAGCCCCAACCAAAGAGGAAGCCATGAGAATGAGTTTTAAGAGTCAACACTGACCCGAAACTCTTGTTTCCACCAATCCTCACAGGGCCTTACACCAGTATACAGTTACCAAAGGAAGTGACAATAGTTTTCTGTGGAGAAGGACTAGAATACTCACTACCGTTATAAGAACGATGGTATTGCAAGTCCCAGCCTATTTAATAGTCAGTGGGTTCTCACCGGCTCAGGTCTAGAAAATGAGAAGGTTATCATGACTTTTTATGTAGGTAAAGCTCCATTAACCTTCTGATTGCTCACCCTTGGTTTCTTTTGAGGATGCAAATCTGAATACCGAACACTACTGATTTTGCCCCCCGCCACCCTCCCCTTTTTTTTGGGGGGGGCACAACCTGGGGATATGGAAGTTCCTAGGCTAGGGATCGAACTGGAACTGCAGCTGCTGTCCTATGCCACAGGCACATTGGATTCAAGTCGCATCTGTGACCTATACCACATCTCACCACAATTCCGGATCCTTATCCCACTGAGCAAGGCCAGGGATCGAACCCGCATCCTCATGGATGCTCATAAGGTTCATTACCACTGAGCCACAATGGGAACTCCTGAACACTACTCATTTTGACTGCTCAAGTATCTTTGCTATTATTCCAACATTCTATTAGGTTGCTAATATACTGCATCTTTACTTCTGCATGGAGACTATATTTCATATAACTCCTCTACAACTGCAGTTTTCCTTTCTACAGGGACTCTATTAGAAACTTCATAGTTTGAGATGGGAAAGAGAAGCTTTGTCAACATCCTAGAAACTTCACAGTTAGGATGTTGACAAAACTTCTCTTTCCCATATCATAGATATCTTTCATAGATATTTTATAAATATCATAGATATTTATAAAAACGACCTACTTCCAGCTGCTGTGTTCTCAACCATCTAGTCTCAGGCTTGGCACTGACTTTACACTATTGTTTTCCTTAGTCTCATGACAGTCAATACTTCCTCCATTCTACAATCAGCCTTCTAGGGTCTGTGGACATACTAGTTTGCTATCTGTATACTAGACACAGTGTTTCTCTTGTTTCCATTATCCTCTGAAGGAAAGAAACTTCTAAGCTTTTAAGCTATAGCTGTGTAAAGAGCTCCACTTTGCCTCTGCATTATATCAAAATTCCTTTGTAGATAATATTTTCACAGAATTTCTAAATCATTTAGTTACAGTATGTTTTATAAGTTGATTTTAAGTCAGTGCTTATAAAGATGACAAGTCAATTACTATCTCCTAAAAAAATTCCATGATCTAGAAAAAAAAAAAAAACATTTTCCTCAACCATTAGCTATTAGGTCTTGTGCCAATGCTTATGACTTATATACCTACTCTATATATGCATACACACAGATACACACATTTTAGGAGACACTTGATCTGGATCTTAGACAATTCAGTTAGTCCTGTTAGTAATTATAATGTATTTGATCCTAAAAAGAAAAGTTTATTTAACCTGAGTGTTTAACATTGCAAGATTCAAAGAAAGTAGATATAAAAACATGTAATCAAACATTTTTCGTTAGACCTAATTCCTCACGGGTATTCAATAGGAAAATAAATAATTTTATTACTTAAAATGGAGTAACTTATATTAGAAACTCTAAAATATGTTTCAACACAGATGGTAAGGCAGTTGCCAATACTGTTCCACTGATTTTCACAGTATATTCATTTACTTACATTGCATTTAATAAAAGCAAGTGAGATTGGTAGTAGTAATCTTTTTAGACCTCGTATATTATTGTTGCATACTTCCTTTAAAACTTAATTACCTATCCCTCCTTAAAATTTCAAATTCTTCTTCTACACAGGTTTCATTACTTTTCTTGCACTTTATTAAGCTCTAACTCCTTGAATGCCACTCAACTGTTTTTTCTTTTCACAGAAAATCGTCTAGAAATAATTAGTTACATGCAGCTTTTATTTCCTTCCGTTTATTCACTGCTCAACCGCTTTAAGTGTGATTTTCATACCAGTGCAGAGACTGACACTCCTTTCTGACCTCTTTTTTGTCTGCCCCCCTCAATATTGTAGTGTGTCCTCAAATTTATTAGAACTCACAAGGTATCTTTCCAAAACAAACCCCAAACAAGCTATTCTTTTTCCATTTTTTCACTTTTTTAACATAATGGTAGCATTAAAATTTATTCTCCCAGAGTTTCAAGTATTAGATACGCCACTGATTTATCATTTTAATCTTTCCTCAAACCCCACTAATAACATGATCTTCCTCATCATAAATAATGTAAAAAATCATTCTATTAGTTTCCTATTGCTTTTGTAACAAGTTACCACGGTACTGTATACATTTCTTACCTTGTAGCATGAAGGTCACAAGTATGAAACGGTTCTCACTGGATGAAAAACAAGTGTTGGCAGAACCACATACCTTTCTGGACATTCTAACGAAGACTCAGTGTTCTCGAGGTACCCAAATTACTCGGCTGCTCAGGCACATATTCCATCTTCAAAGCACCAACGGCCAGAAGAACCTTTCTGCTACCATCTCACTCGGACTCTACTTCCGTGACTTCCTCTCCTACATTTAAAGAACCCGATGATTTTATTGGGCTCACCTGTATAATTCAGGATACTCTATTTCAAGTTGATTAGCAATCTTAACTCCCATCTGCTGCCTTAATTACCTTTACCATGTAAAGTAACATAAACACAGTTTCTAGGGTTTAGGATATGGGGGAGGGGTCCTACTTTTCTACCTACCACAATCTGAAATAAGTATTGACATATGTACATTTTTTCTGCAGTAAGGCAAGTACAGTATTTAGGTAAGTTATATAGAATTGTCAGGTTAAAGTATGTAAACATTTTTGTTAATAACTATTGCCAAAATAGTTCAGTATCTCCTGATATATATTCTAATAATAGTCTGTAAACAACTGTTCTCTAAATATTTGCTGTACTGGACACACTAATGCTCTGCCCAGATTATGTTCACTGGTTATACCTTCCAATCTTGGGGAGACTCTACAACCAATAACTGACAAAAGGTCTCAGTGTAAAACGAACTGTTGCAATTAGTGTCCTCAGCTGCTCATAGAGCAGAGTTAAAGCTGGTCTCCAGATGACTGCATCCTCTCTTAGCTTACTTCTGAAGCCCTATCCTGTTTTCCTTCATTCCTCATCTTCTGAGAGGACTCTGTCATGAAATCACTAGCATAGAAATCTCAGGATCTCAAGCTCTGCTTTCAAAGAAAACAGCTAAGATATTTACCGATGCTGAAAATCATGTTTTTAATTGGTGCAGATACGATTGGTGAAATGCTCATTTATGGTTGAGACTCTTTAAATGTCTCTGGCCATCTGCGTTTCTCCTTCTGCAAATTGCTTAGCTCCTTTGATAAATTTATTCTTATTTTTCTTATTAATAAGATATTTATGCTAAAATATAGCATATATTTGTTACTAATAAGATTTTCAAGACTATTACCTTTCCCACTTACCTTTTTATTTCATTTATTAACATTTTTGTGATTTTTTTTACAAAAGTGATATTTTTTTTTACAAAATTAAAGGTGATATTTCTTTTTACAAAAGTACTTAAAAGTAACAATAAGAGTGCACTGTATTATTGTAGGGAATAATCATCACATTATCTCAGTGTTACATATTTTGGCAATTTATTCTAATAAGTTTCTTGCCACCCCCTGGATTTCTAAGAATACACAACATCATGTCATAGGTGAATAGAGAGATTTTATTTTTATATTTCCTGTCTGAATGCCTTTTTTGCCCAAATGGCCTGGCTAGAACTTCTTGTACAATGATGAGTACAAATGACTAGAATGGACGTTAACTTGATGATGTTAGAGTGAAAGAACTCAGTGTTTGTAAACTAAATATGATTATTAGTTACAGATTGTTTATGCCCTTTATCCAGGTTGAGAAAGTTTCCTTTTATTCCTTGTTTTGTTTTATTTTTATCATGAAAGGTTGTTGGGTTTTGTCAAATAATTTTTCTGTCTACTGAGTTGATCTTATGACTTTGTCTTTTATTGCATAGATATGGTGTATTGTATTATTTTGAATGTTAATCCAGCTTTCTATTTCAGGGCTATAGCCACTTGGTCAGGGTATAGAATATTTTTTGTATGTTGCACAGCTTTGTTTGCTAGTATTTTGTTGTTATGATTTGAGATGAAATGATGGTTTACAGAGTAAAATCATTAAACCCTTTACATGAATATGCACCACAGTATAATAATCCAAAGCCTGAAACTATTACTGGATTAAAATATACTTTAATTTATAAAAGAACACAGATCCTTTTATCCCGTTAATTTCTTAACAAAAAATTAAATCTCCCCCGTTTTTACTTAGTTTTCTAGAATCAAATGATACGCTACCTTATAGTCACTCTCCTTTAAGGCTTAAACAAAGAGGAAATGTTGATCTTACACACACCTTTCAAGGAGAGAAATGGTACATACACATGCAGGTGGAAACTGTTCAAACTGATTCCACCCTTCTGTAACAAGCAATTTAGTATCTTCAAGAACACCTAGTGCTTCCACCTGAAGTTTATTCAATATTGGCAAATAAGCTCAAATCACATAAAAATAATTTTATAATTTCACACCATTGACAAGACCAAAATTATTAAATTTTGCATAATAATGAGAAACACAAATGTAAACTAAATCATATTAGCTTATTATAGAATTGCTTTTCCTTGGATTTAGAAAATCATTGAAGAGATTGTGTTATAATCACAAGTTTATTGATTTCTTACTCCATGACTATCTAGATGTTAGGAACTGAGAAAAACAATAAGAAAAAGTGAAGCTTTATCATTGAGTAACTATATAAATGCTAAGTGATTCTGCCTCATTTATGTACCTTAGTTTTGGCTGTTGCTCTTTTCATGGTAATTAGCCTATTCTTTTGCCTGCCACTATGAAATTGATCACTCTGTTTTCAGAAATTAGCAGTGTGAGAGAGAACATTTGGTTCTCTTGCACTGTGGATTCCCTTTTAGCTTACCATGTAGAAGTAGGGTTCTGAAATAAACTCATATTGCATAAAAAGATCATCTTTGATGTCACTGTTCTCCAAAACGTCAAGACTTATTTTGACATGAGAAATAAAGGTTGTTGGCAGAATGGAGAGTCAGAAGCCCAGAGAACTGGGTCCTAGTTTCAGCACTGCCTCAAAACAGTGATGAAATAAAATTCACATTTCAAAACAAGACAGGAATTTATTTATTTACTTATTTATTTTGCTTTTTAGGGCTGTACCTGCAGCATATGAAAGTTCCCAGACTAGGACTCAAATCAGAGTTGCAGCTGTCTACCTATGCCACAGCCACACCACCACCAGGTCTGAGCCACATTTGCAACCTTATACCACAGCTCAGGACAACGGTGGATCCTTAACCCACTCAGCAAGGCCAGGGATTGAACCCACATCCTCATGGACACTAGTTAGGTTTGTTACTGCTGAGCCACAATGAGAAATCCCAAGACAGGAAAAACTAAAAAACAATTCTGTGTCATTTTGGGCCTCCTTTCTAGTGTGAATTATGCATCCGCATTATGCATTAATCAGACCTCTCCAATGGCAGAAATACTCACTCAACAATAAAGATCAATTTTTCTCCTTTTGACACCAGTCTTGTAACTCCTTAGAAGATAATATTTCTTTCTCAACTTTGTAAGAAGTCAAAATGATCCAACACTCACCTTGCACATGCAGACATCTTTGGTGAACTTATGGTACAATGACAATGTATCATTTCCCTTAATGATAGTGAGTGGTGCAGAGAAGAGTTAAGTCAGAAGACCTGGGGAGACACTGGGACAAACCTAATAGAAGTTCCTAGCTTAAAGACTTACGACCTTATTAACGTCACTGGTTATATTTATCATATTTTGCCTATTTCACAAGATTATTGTTTCTTGAATTACCAAATGTGTGACAGACTCTGGTAAAAATAATGATGACTAAATGACTGATCAAAGATATAGTTCTATAAGACCAAAGCAGCAAGAGAGAACCAGCTTCTGGACCATAACAGACTAGTAAAACAGGCAGTCCAGAGGCTTTTGCCTACTGTTAAGGGAACCTCATCCAGTAACAGCTATTAAGAGACTTATACACCAAATCCTCGCTTAACGTATAAATAAGCATTTCCAGCACATGGGACAAACTGGTCATTAAATGCCCCCCAATCCTTGGTAGAGGTAAGACCAAAAAAAAAAAAAAAAGGGTGGGGTGGGGGAATTGTAAAATAAAGAACATTGCTCACCATCCAGTTTTACTAGAATCAAGTCTTTGGCACTGCAGTCGCTGACCTACAGTAATCCTGAAAGTAACTCAGGTGAAGATCAGGATGAGGTATTTTATGCTCTAGAACTGGCCATTAGATAGATATTTTCAGGAGAAAATTTTATAAATCAAGTTTCTTGCATCTTTCCACACTTAGAAAAATATGAAAATCATTAACTCACATATCTGCTCTCCACAAATAGCAGTAACCTTCTACTAAGACATGTCCATACCCCTTTGTCAAAGTCACAAATCCTCCCCTTACCTCTTCAGAACAGTCCTCAGAGCTTTCTTGAAAGACTCTGTCCCAGGTTAAAAACCAAAGGTTAGCTCAAATAAAATGTTCCATATTTTTCTTAGGTTGACAATTGATTCATTTCTGTTTTTTTGTTTTTGTCTTTTTGCCTTACCTAGGGCCGCACACACGGCATATGGAGGTTCCCAGGCTAGGGGTCTAACAGGAGCTGTAGCTGCCAGCCTTCGCCACAGCCACAGCAATGCGGGCTCAGAGCCGCGTCTGCAACCTACGCCACAGCTCATGACATCGACGGATCCTTAACCCACTGAGCAAGGCCAGGGATCGAACCTGCAACCTCATGGTTCCTAGTCGGATTCGTTAACCACTGAGCCATGATGGGACCTCCTCATTTTTGTTTTCATATCAATACCAGTCATGAGTTCTCAGACAAGTTGAGCCATTTGTGACACATACTTCCTTCACCCACATGAATCGCCAGGGGAATCTTGTTAAAAATTCAGATTTTTATTAAATAAATCTGAGATGGACTCTAGACTTTGCATTTCTAACAACTTTTCAGGTGATGCCAAAGCTGCTTGTTTGACAAACATGTTTTGTGGAATAAGGGGCTAGGTGATTTTGAAATTTCTATATGGCATTTTAATTTACTTATGGTTTTAAGATGCTATGAGGATGTCTTCAATCATATTGGTAGATTAAACAATCACTTTAACAAAACTGTTCAATTTCTTTTCACAGTTTTATCAGTTTGAATATAAACAGTGGCAATCTGAATAAAACAGTTACTAAAATTCTTTCCCTTTCATATTTTGGGGAATTTATAACTCTGAAAGAATTTATCATATCTACTGTATCCAGCAGTTGAAGATTTTGTCACTGAGGTGTCTATGAAGAAAATATTAGATATATCAGCCCAATTATACCTCGTGAATTTATTCTAAAAGTCAAAGGCATATTAATATAAAACTACTGATCTGCCAAAAAGACTTCTTGGCTCTCTTTATATGAATTTCAAAGTTGTGTTTATTGATGCATCTGTTGAAATAACAGGATGGCATAATTAGTGACAGCTTTTATGACTGAGCTGACAATATGAGTGAGAATTACATGACGTGAGTTCAGAAATGCCCTAGTTCAATTGTAAAGACACTTAATATGTAGAGTTGTGAGAATTCTACAAAAATCATCTGTAATCCATCATGTATTCTTTGGAGTGTTGTTTCACGGGTACAACAATTAGAGACAAAGGATTCTTGCAAAGTGATCCTAAGGATTTGCTTATAGCCTCATCTTTCTGATGATGTGATAATGTGAGTAAAGCAGACTCATTTCTTTATATAACAGAAAGATGATACAAACATATGATTCTAGATTCTAGGTAACTTCATTTCATGTGAGATTATCTAGAAGAAATTTTACTCCTGATGGATGTGGAGTTCTGAAAATATTCCACATAACTTCATTATCTCTAATCCATCCAAAAATACCACTGAAATTGCAGAAAAACGTCAGTAAAGGATGTGTGTGTGGGCCCTTTCCCATCAAGGGCATTTTCAAAGATGATCTTATCCCTTTTATTTTCAACAAAGGATACATATAATGGAGGGCAAGATTCCAAATGGCACCAGAGATTTCTACCTGCAACTGTACATGTTTCATGAAATCACCACCCCTTAAATGTTGTGGATGTAATTGCTACATTACATATCAAAGAGATTCTGCAGATGAATTTAAGATTCATGATTACTTAATTCATTAAGAGGGAGATTAACTGAAGAAGCATATAACCATGTTGTGTGCTGCCTATGGTGAGTTCATGAGGCCAAGACTTTAGCATGTTTCTAGAAGCTAAAAGAATTACCTCATGGACCAAAGAGCACTGGGTTGTCAGTCCTATATCTGCAAGGCACTGAATTTTGTCAACAATCAGTGATTCTGAAAGAGAATCTCACACTTCAGATTAGATTACAGGCCCAGCCAACATCTTGATTTTAGCCTTTTGCAATTCTGAGCAGAAGACTCAGATAAACCATGTCAGGATCCCTGCCCCACAGAAACCATGAAAGAATAAATACTATTTCACTATCTTTTTATTATTTTAATATGTTAAATTTGTAATTTGTTTTGAAACAATATATCCAATCATGAGGAACAAAAGAGATGGGAGAGGAAATAAGTTTGGATGAGAGATGTCAAGTTTTTGGAAGATAATCCAAATGATTGTAACTAGGGACAAAAGAAAATGAATTCTGTGTACCAACAGAAGAAGATAAAGATTAAAAAAGTCAAGAGCTTCTTTACTCCACAGAGAACTGGAAAGAAAGGCAAAGGATGTGGAGGTGATAGATACCTACTCTCCCCCTCACCATCCTTACAATAGACCAGAGCTTTAGTTTCGGGAGAAATTTAGCCAAAGCATCTCTATACTTGGACTACTGGGCACAGTAGAGAGATAAGTGTCAAGACTGAAAACTAGATTGGCAGGACCACCTTCACTCTGCCACAAAGTTTTACCTCAAAGCCAGAAAATCAGAGGACTATTTTTTATGATAACTGTTCAGTCCCAAAGAAAGGACCTTGACAGACTAGCATTTGAGGGTTATCCAAAGAAAAGGCTATTTTCCTATTTCTCTGTCAACATAGCCTTCTGTTAATAATTCCTACCCATGTCTTCAGAGCTTTTGACAATCTTTTCAGTGTTTTATTCTTAATTATTCCTGTGAGGCCAAGAATAGCCAGACATTGAAGAAGACTCCAAGGAAATAGAACCCCCAAATAAATAGGAAAACATATAACTTAACAGTGACACTGGATATAAAAGACTGCAATGACAATATTATGAAAAAAAGATTTTTTAAACCAGAATTCTATATGTATTCCGAGCTTAAATTAATTGTAAGGGCAGAATGAGAGCATTTTCTGACATTCAAGTTTTCAAACTATACCTCTAAAACATCCTTTTCCAACTTCCTAGAGAGTAAAGGTGGAACATAAGGAAGAAAGCAAAATTTTGCAGTAGGAAGATAACACAGCTACTGAAGATTTAGGGAAAATTGTGATACGCACATTGAAAAGTAGAGAATAGAAACGCAGAAAAATTGTGCAAGAAATGAAACATAATCAAAACTAGTTACTTGGCTCAACAATGTTCAGTCTTTACAACACCAAGCAATATAACGGCTATTTTTTTGTGTCTTGACTGGGCTAAGAGAGAGCCAAATAGCTTGTAAAACATTATTTCTCAGTATCTTTGAGTGTGTTTCCAAGAGAGATTAGCAATGGAATCAGTAGCCTGAGTAAAGAAGGTGGCCCTTGGCTAAGTGGGTGGACATCATAAACAGAAAGGTGGGGGAAGGGTAAATCTATTCTCTGCTTGAACTGGGACATCTGTCCTCACCTACCCTCAGACAGCGGCACACCCGATTATTTGGGCTTTCAGGGTTCAGATTCGGACTGTACTGTACCTTTGGCCTTCCTAGGTCTCCAGCTTGCAAACAAATAAACCTCTATATATCTCCTTGTTTCTGTTTCCCTGAGGAACCCTAATACAGATATGCACACTATTGCTTCAACTAAATTGCAAGAAAACTGTATTGAATGAAGGATAGAAAGTAGAAGGTGAGGCTCATAAGTGTGTTAAATCCTGAACTATCATAATAGAAAATGAATAGCCATCTAAAATTAATAAAGATATAACTTCACATTATCTATGCTTGTAGAATTATCACATGAAATAGCTAAAAAAAACAAAGAAGGAAGAAAATAATAGCTTCTGGGAAGTAAGCCTATGGGTACAGAGGGGACTGGGACAGAATTACTTCCCTCTGTAATAAACCTTATATTACTAGTTCATGTTCTTTAAATGTGTAATTAGATAATACTATAAATAAAAGAATTAAAAATTTAAACTGCAGGAAATTCAGGTTATGTATCCCTCACCAACTGTAGTACAATATTATTATCTCATGCTTTTGATGAAAAACTAAGGCTTAACTTACTCACAAAGCTCATAAAGGTTTGCGAAGTTGGGGTACAAGTTTAAGCTAGGTGGTGTGCTTCCAAAGACGACGCTTGATTTCCTATCCCATATTCCCACAATAAGGGACTGTGAACATAATATCTGTTGTTATATAACTTAGGACAAAAAACCTCTGTATTAGCTTCCTAGTGCTGCCGTAACAGGTTATCACAAATTATATGTTTTAAAATAACAGATATTGATTTTCTCAGTTCTAGAGGCCAGACAACCAAAATTAAGGTTTTGGCATCAGTTTCCTTCCATAAGCTCTGAGGAACAATCCATTCGATGCCTGTCTCCTAGCTTCTGATGCCTGCCTACAAAACTTGGCATTACTTGTAACACATAACTCCAATCTCTGCCTCGGTCTTCACTTCACCGTCTACTCAATAAATGTCTTTCTGTCTTCTTCTGTTCTATCTCATATTAAGACTTAGGGGCCTACTTGATTAATCCAGGATGATTTCTTTTGAGATCATTAATGCAATTCTATCTCACAGATATTTTTCTAAACTAACGTCACATTACAGATTCCTAGTGGACTTATCTTTTGGCGGGGGTGGTGGTGGGGTCACTATTTAACACCTTAGAACATTTAAAAGCTTACTTTTACCTTTCATCTTTATGGAGCTATCTATCTTGATGAGCATCGCCACTGAGCTGAGTTCCCTGCATGTGCATTTGTTATTTTAAAATGGCAGATACCCCCCCAATATAAAAGCCAGCTCTACTTTTGAGAACAGGTAAACTTGAAGTCAATATAATATTACTTCAGAGTACCAAAGGGCTATGTGATTTCATCGTCAAAGGGACAGTCTCTTTGAAGTAGTAGAGCACTGATTAAGAAGAAATAAATGTGACATTTATAATTTTCTGCTGCCTTTTAAAGACCAAGAAAACCAGAGGGTTCTTTGTGAGTGGGAAATGTGCCTGAATACGTACATTTAGAAGAAACAGAACAGTAAAAAGTCTGCTTTTAAAAAGAGAGAGAGAGGCACAGCAAAAGGCTCGGAAAAAAATAACGAGCAGGAAAGGGTGGAAAAGCAGCCCTGCATCTTGCATGTAGAGAGGTATGTGGGGAATAGCACGTTTGTGGGTGTAAGAGAGATGCTTAGTGTGGAGTCATGTCAAGAGAAAATTAAGGAAATTAAACCATGAAGGAAGTAGCATAAGCACCTCTCCCCCATAATCTCACCTTTTGAAATCCCTAGTTCAATCTATATCAGTCACTATTGCTTTGGAAAGTAAGATATTTCAAAGAGATGTTATGAAGTGCTGAGTCCTGCTTCAAAGTTGGCTTGGAAAAGAAAAAAAAACAGGCTTCCCATGGGACAAAGATGACATTTAGTATAATAGTTATATTTTCTATAGATGGATAGATGGATGCAATCAGTTGCTTTACACTTAATATATTGTTCTTCCAGCAACTAGAGAGGTATAAAAGCACTACTAATGCCCTCAACAGGGACAAAATAGAAGGAGGAAAGAGTAACAAAGAATGCATCACCTCATGACATAACTGAATATTTTGTGCAGGTCCTTTGTTATAAACATAAAACCAACATACTATATGTGGCACCATTTATTCTCTATAGCCGGATTCCTTTCAACCATCAAGATCATTGTATAATCAATAAATAAACAGAACCCATAATAAGGGTAATTTTATCTCTTAAAATTGCAATGTCATGTTGTGTAATTACTCATGGAATATTAAAACTGTATGTTTTGATTAAAATAAACCATAGGGAGGGAGTTCCCGTCATGGCTCAGTGGTTACCGAATCCGACTAGGAAACATGAGGTTGCAGGTTCGATCCCTGGCATCACTCAGTGGGTTAAGGATCTGGCATTGCCCTGAGCTGTGGTGTAGGTTGTAGACGCTGCTCAGATCCCGTGTTGCTGTGGCTGTGACGTCGGCTGGCGGCTACAGCTCCGATTAGACCCCTAGCTTGGGAACCTCCATATGCAGTGGGTGCGGCCCTAGAAAAGATAAAAAATAAATAAATAAATAAATAATTTTAAAAAATAAAATAAACCATAGGGAGAAGCTGTAAGTTCTATGAAATATATGTTGGGGATATTACCATACTCTTGAAAAGTCGGTCTTTTGATTTAAAAATGCATTTTCTTGTATTCTCTGGGTCTAAAGAATTACAAAAGTAATTAAGTCTGACATATAAGAATATATACAAAAAAAACTTTTAGTGAGTTATTAATGGAAAAGTTAGGTATCTTGCAAGAAAAGCACAGTGATAAATAATGGTTTCCAAGTTATTACTCCAAGATTTCTTATTGCTTAAATCCTGTCTTCTAGAAGTAACCAGTGATGATTTTGTTGAGGGTGACTTTTTTGTGGTAACTACAATGATGAACCTTCATTGACTTGGGTTTGAGCCTAACCCTACTTATTAAATTGTATGATCTTGCCAAATTGCATAACCCACAGGATCTCAATTTGCTTCCCTAGATAATGGGAATAGTTATTACCATTATATAAAAATTCTGTGAGGAACTCAATATTGCTGAAGTGAAAGCAGTTGTGGCCTGGCAGGAGTTACAAATACGCAAACAGGCAATAGTAATAGAATATATAAATCACATTGATATGGGATTACAAGTGCTATAAGGCCCCAAAAGGGGCTTCTAATCCATGCTTGGGAGTTTTCTTTAAAAGAGAAACCAGAGAATGTTTCCTTAAGAATATGATAATTAAATGATAATAGAAAACTGAGGAATTGTGTGAATGAGGTAGGAAAGGGAAGAAGAGCTCATATAAAGTGATCTGATACAGACACTGGAGAAGATAAAATACATATTATGATGATTCCCCATATTTCTCCTTGGCATTCACTATATTGTGATTTAGCTTTTTAAAGTATTCACATTAAAGCCGGTTAATGTGAATTCCATAAGAAAAGTGACCCATCTGTCTTGTCCACAACACAAACAACCCATACAAATCAACAAAAAAAAAAAAACCAACAATCCAACTGAAAAATGGTCAGAAGACCTGAATAGACATTTTTCAAAGGAAGATATACAGATGCTCAACAGGCACATGAAAAAATGCTCAACATAACTAATAATTAGGTAAATGCAAACCAAAGCTACGATGAGGTAGCACTTCACACCAGTCAGAAAGGCCATCTTTAGTAAGTCTACAAATAACAAATGCTGGAGAGGGTGTGGAGAAAAGGGAACCCTCCTATACTATTGGTGGGAACATCCACTATGGAAAACAGTATGGCGGTACCTCAGAAAACTAAATATAGAACTATCATATGATCCAGTAATCCCATTCCTGGACATCTATGTATACAAAACTGTCACTCAAAAAGATACATGCATGCATATGTTCATTGCAGTACTATTCACAATAGTCAAGACATGGAAACAACCTAAATGTTCATCAACAAATGAATGGATTAAGAAGATGTGGTACATGTACACAATGGAATATTACTCAGCCATACAAAAGAACAAAATACTGCCATTTGCAGCAACATGAGTGGAACTAGAGACTCTTATACTAAGTGAAGTAAGTCAGAAAGAGAAAGACAAATACCATATGTTATCACTGCACCTGGAATCTAATACATGGCACAAATGAACCTATCTATAGAGAAAAAACAAACTCATGGACATGGATAACAGACTTGTAGTTGCCAAGGGGAAGGGGGAGAGTTTGAGATACTGGGAGCTTAGAGTTAGTAGATGCAAACTATAGCAACTGGAAGTGGATAAGCAATGAGACCCTGCTGTATAGCACAGGGAATTATATCTAATTGCTTGTGATGGAACATGATGGAGAATAGTGTGAGAAAAAAAAATACATATATATGTATAACTGGGTCACTTTGCTATACAGCAGAAATTGACAGAACATTGCAAATGAACTATAATAAAACAGACAAAATAAGTAAATAAAATTTTTATGAACTATTTGACAAACTCTGTTTTCATTGTTGTCAAATATCTTATCATGCAGAATACATTTTGGGAAAAATTGATCCAGTATATTTTGATTGTCTTATATCATATAAGAGGTTAGAGGTAGATTGTAGTTTAAAATGAAGATGGTTTTTAATCTGTTTATTCCTTCAGTGACCCCCTTTTCTTTAAGATAAGAAATGTGATGTTCTAACTAAACTAAGGTGAAAAGAGTTTATTAAATTTATTCCCATGGAGGAATGCATGATTATTAATTCCTCATCAACATCTTTTTCAAGGCGTATTAGACATTTAATAAAAAGCAAAATGTTACATATTTTTAATTCTACAATGTCAGATACAAGATAGTTTCTTGATGAGGCAAGGAAATCAAATTCCTCTGCTCATTTTTGCAGTTAATTTCCTTATGATTCTTTTCTTTCATTATAGATTTAAGTACTGCTGAGAGGTAGTGGAAATAGGGGAGGCATAAGCCTACTTTGTGTTATCTTTGCAGATAATCAACAATCAATATGGAGGTCATGTATTTCTATCATTTGTCAAAAAATTACTAAAGGTAATTTAAATGTGTTCTTATTTTGAAAACCCTCATAGCTTTTTTTTAAAGAGAATATATGAATTTCTACTCAAGCATAATTCTTTTAAAAAAAGAGATTTCAGATTTTCCTAAAATGGATAATTTTAATACAAACAAATTTAAAAATCTGAATTGGAACATACTCTTAAAAAATAGTAAGGAGTCAAGTTCCCATTGTGGCTCAGCAGTAATGAATCCAACTAGTATCCATGAGGATGTGGGTTTGATTCCTGGCCTCCCTCAAGTGGGTTAAGGATCCGGCATTGCAATGATGTGGTATAGTTTGCAGACATGGCTTAGAGTCCACGTTGTTGTGGCTGGGGTAAGGCCAACAGCTGCAGCTCCAGTTCAACCCCTAGCCTGGGAACTATGTAATATTTTTATAACTAGGTGACATTGTAACTAGACTTGCCACTTGATCATTTTGAATATTTTTGAAACATATAGAAACACTGAATAATTATGTTGAGTAATAAGAACTAACACAGTGGGGTAGATCAATTGTTGAAAAGAGACAAATTAGATTTGTGTTCACCAGAGGCAGAGGATGTGGGTAGGGAGAATTAGACCAGGACAATCAAAAGCAGAAACTCTGAGTTATAAGTACTAGGGATGTAATGTACGACATGATAAATATAATTAATACCGCTGTATGTTATATATTAAAGCAGTTAAGAGAGTAATTCCTAACAGTTCTTATCACAAGGAAATTTTTTTCTGTTTCTTTAATTTTATATCTATATGAGATGATGTTTGGTAAACTTGTGATAATTATTTGACGATATATGTAAGTCAAATCATTATGCTGTACACATTAAAATTATACAGTGCTGTATGTTAATTATATCTAAATAAAACTGGAGGAAACAGGCTAGTTAGGGTGTGTTTTCCCTTTTCCTTTTCTCAGGAAGAATGCTTATAAGACGTCAATTCTTAGCCACTTGAATATTTAGTGTCGATTTCCTAAAAACTTTATAGAACTCTCTTCTCTTGGTGAATACATCTTCATCTGCTAAACTTCTCT
Organism: Catagonus wagneri; assembly: GCA_004024745.2. Classification (NCBI taxonomy): domain Eukaryota; kingdom Metazoa; phylum Chordata; class Mammalia; order Artiodactyla; family Tayassuidae; genus Catagonus; species Catagonus wagneri. The sequence goes on along the minus strand of PVHT020000886.1, from coordinate 3,428,279 downwards.
AGTAATTACAGATGCAGTCTTTTTTTTTTCTATTTATCCTGGAATAATATTTCTTAATATCTTTCTAGAAAATTGGAGAGCCAATGCCCCTAACTCTCCTACCCTTTGTTGTTCTAGGATCAACTGTATACATACATACAGGGAGCGACTTTGTGGGTGGGTTTACTTACTAAACTTTATTTGTAACCTCAAAATTAACACTTTTGGCATTCATATAATCATTCCAAAATATGCACAGAGACAAGAAAATTCCAAAGTGCACATTCTCACCTAAGGTTGAACGAGGCAATTCCCTGTTTCAGTTATTATGCTATAACAAAATGTGTCCTGTTCATCATCTATGTGGTACTATGCTTCTCCCATTTCTGTGATTTTTATCTGTGATTTCACCATTAAGTGACCCCCAAGTAAAAGCCACAGTACTGTCTAATGTTTCTACATGGAACAAGGCTCTCATATGCCTTTAAGAAAAAATATGCATGCGTTTTATAAGCTTTGTTCAGTCATGAGCAATAGTGCTGTTGGCTTTGTGCTCATTTTTTGTTGTTTTTTTTCCTTTTTTTTGTTTTTGGGGTCACACTCGCTGAATTTGGAAGTTCCCAGGCCAGGGGTCAAACCGAAGCTACAGCTGCCTACCTGCACCACAGCCACAGCAGCTTGGGATCCGAGCTGCATCTGTGACCTACACCACAGCTTAAGGCAACAAAGGATCCTTAACCCACTGAGCGAAGCCAGGGATCGAACCCACAACCTCATGGTTACTGGTCGAATTTGTTTCCGCTGCACTACAATGGGAACTCCTGAGTTCAGTTTTAATGAATCAACAATATATATTAAATAAGGTGTCTCTGAAGAAAACACTGATCAGATGATAAAAACATAATCAGTTCTTCAAATGCTTTAGTATTCACTAATTTCATGTTTACAGTAATTTTACAGAATGTAATTACTATGAAAAGCTAGAACAAAATTACATATATAATGCATATAAAATATAAAATATAGATGTAATTTCTAGTGATCTCTAGTGCTTCCTTCTCTATATAATTGGTGACTAGGTATACATTTTGTAAAAGTCTAAGATTTTAATTATTTCACAAAATATTTAATGTTAATATTAATTTTAGCACATTTTACAAAATATCAAGTAGTCTGAGTGACTTTGACAGAATAAACAAGACATTTCACCCTTTACAAGGTAATTCATATTAACTTTTTCTGTAAATTCTGTAATGTTGATATTAAGTTGGACATAGAACAGGCTCTTGATTCTTATTGTATGGCTTATCATACGACACTGATGTATATTTAGTATATACATTTCTGAGTCCCTTAGGTAAGAATTGAACTGTGAAGTTCAATTTTGAATATTTACCATAGGTAACCCTTATCTGTGATTGTGGGAGGTCTAAGGAAGTGGCACTGACTTCATACTTCCTCACACAAACATATCTGCATTTTCACTTTGTGTTTCTGACTGTAAACCTGAGAGTATTTGAATGTTTTTTTTTCATTTCAGTAAACCTGCAGTCAATACGAGTCTTATTTTATCTCTTACACAACACTTCTGGGAGAATTGGGACACTGGAATCACCTATCAGGTTAATCTTCACTGCAGGAGATAAGAAGTGAAAAGGATTCACCTTGGCACTGCTGAGCATGTTTGACTTACCACCCTCTCCCTTGATTATCACTCTTTATCTTTTTTCATCTTTTAGATATTGCTGCTATCTGTACACTTTATGCTACATAATCTATTTTGCTATAATTATTTGGAGTCAATTATGATGATGAGGATAAATCACCAGAGGATTTTTGGTTAATTTTATTAATTGATGGTGATCTCTGAAACAGTGACATTTAAAACACTAATCATTTTACCTGATATCTAAAATAAATCATATAAAACAATTGTATGTTGTTTTTCAGGTGTCAACTGCCTACTCTTGCAGAATGTGGTTTCAGATTTTTTAAAGACCAGATTTGGCTTATTGAAAAATTAGAATAATGTTATCTCCATTTTCTACTTAGCCTGGATGAGTTAAAGAAATACTGTAATATGTTGTATCTTCATTTACCTACCATAAATAGAAACTATTCAATTTATACAATGTCAACATTAGTTAATTATAATGGAAATAGATTTTTATTAATCCATACTAGGGACATTTGGAAAATGTATAGAAGTATGGCAGATCTGAAAAATTGTTTTTTCAACTGGCAATGCATCAAGTTGTAGCTTGTATACAAAATATCTCTGATCAATTGGATATTATTTTCACATTCTTAATTGGAAATATATTGTTAGCCACTTCATGGAAGGACTCCTCACATATAATCTTGTTACCATTTAACATATTTTTAAGTGTTTTTAGTTAGGCAACTATTTTGTTAGAGTTTGAACCCTTTGATTCTGATGAAACTGAGTTTTCATTTGGATACTGTGTATTAGAGTATCCACTTTAATAGGGTATCCACTGAATGCATTACATACAGTCTGTTTAAGGTAGAAAAGGAATCAACAAAATAAACTGGATCGGTACATAATTGTTGGAATGTTAGAGGGTCACTGTCTGGGCTCCACGAACAATTTTTAGCATGCGAATCTACTGTGCCTCTGCCAAAATCAGGGAAGTTGTCCCACCATTGCAGAAATTGATTAATCAAGAATGTGCTAACTTCAGAACCATTCCATTACTTCCAGATCTGTGCTGCAAAATATATGTCCCATATCTTGCTTTTATCTGATCTGAGTCTTGTAGAAATGCATCCAATTGCTATAAATTAAATTATATTCCAAACTCTAGATGCAAAGAAATCTAGGTATGTACTTTTTGCTTTTCTGTTATCTACTGCTGAGGGATTATAGTACTGGATGTTAAGTAAGCCAATCCCAGTATTCGCCACAGGCAATAACTACTCAAGGGGCACAGATAAACATACCATTCCTCTTACGCTTAAAGTTTTGAGCAACAGCAGAGCAACATCTTGATAGGACCTAACCTAAATAATTCCTTGTATGTTCTCACCCCTTTCTCCAAAGAGGAAACTCAGACTCTCATTTGTCTTTACATATCTGAATGATGCTCATTCTTTTAGCTCAGTAAAAAGCTGCCCTCAACTTCTTATAAACTATAAATTAATACCACTAGTCCATTCTATATGAAATACTTTTTGTAAAAAAAGGGGGAAATAAAAAGGAAAATGACCTAAATTGTGTAAATATACAACTGATGAAAGAACAAAAATATGGGTGGCTCATATAGCCCTTGTTTCCACAACAAGCATAGGACGATAGCTTGTATTCATAACTTTTTTTTCTACACATATCCCACGTATTTTTGCCCCTACTCAGAATTTTAGCTGAATGAACTGATGGGTCCTTGATATTATGGGATGATGCAGACTTCATCTTTTTTTTAATGTTCTTAACATTTAATCAAATGCCTGTATTATCTTGACACTGTCTTTGCAGGTTTTGACATTATGCATAGAAATATTAACTCCCCTTTCATGTCCCCTCCATTGTATAGCAGAAATCCTTCAGTGTAGCAGAAATTCTTCACTGTGATAATCTGACAAATATTTTCACTCATTCTGTATGTTGACATCCACTCTGTTGACTGTTTATTGTGTTGTGCAGAAATATTTTAGTTTGATGTAGTTCCATTTACTTATTTTTGTTTGGGATGACTGCTTTTGGTATCATATCCAATAATTCATTGTCAAAACCAACGTCATGAAGCATTTCCCATTTTCTTCTAGGAGTTTTATAGTTTCAAGTTTATGTAAGTCTTTAATCCATTGTGAGTTGAACTTTTCTGCATAGTGTAAGGTAAGTGTCCAGTTTCATTCTATAGATAATCTAGTTTTCCCAACATCATTTTTTGGAGAGACTGTCATTTCCCAATTACAAAATCTTGATATCTTTGTCAAAGATAATTTGTTCTCAAGTGGATAAATTTTATTCTTGGGTTCTCTATTATCTTCCTTTTGTCTCTATGTCTGTCCTTATGCCTGATTTCTATAGCTATATATCTTTAAATCAGGGAGTGTGATGCTTTCAGCCTTATTCTTTCTCAAAATTGATTGGCTATTCATGGTCCTTTGTGGTTTTGTATTAATTACAGAATTGCTACTTCTATTTCTATTTCTTCTATTTCTATTTTTTAAATGTCAATAGGATTTTGATAAGGATTCCCTAGAATCTATAGATCATTTTGTGTAGTATGGACATTTATAAGACTATTAAGTCTTTTTATCTTTAAATATGGGGTGTCTTTTTATTTATGTATGTCTTTAAGTTCTTTCATCAATGTTCTGCAGTTTTCAATATACAAGTCCTTTACTTCCTTACTTAACTTTATTCCTAGATTTTGTTTTTTTGGTGCTATTGAAAATAGGATTGTTTTCCTAATATCCTTTTCAGATAGTTTGCTGCTAGTGTATAGAAGAACAACTAATTTTTGTACATTTATTTTGTATCCTGTGATTTTATTAAATTTGTCTATTAGTTCTCACAGTTTGGGATTTTTAAATGTAATCTTTAGGGTTTTCCATATATAGGTCCCGTCATTTGCAAACAGGGACAACTTTAGTTCTTCATGATTTGGGGTGCCTTTTATTTTTCTTGTCTAGTTGCTCCGATTAGAAGCTCCAGCGCTTTGTTGAATAAATGTGGCAAAAGTGAGCATTTCTGCCTTATTCCTGATCTTAGTGTTTTCACCATTGATTATGATGTTAACTGTGGACTTTTTCATACGGCCTTTATTACACTGAGATTCTTTTTCCCATTTCTAATTTGTTGAGGGTTTTCCTTATAAAGCTTTGTTAAAATTTTAAATGATTTTTCTATGTTTATTGAAATAATCATGTGATTTCATATCCTTTATTGATAATGTAGCGTATCACATTCGTTGATTTTCATATGTTGAACTACCCTTGCATCCCAGGAATAAATTTTACTTAATGATAGTGTATGATCTTATCAGTGTACTGTTGAATTTGACTTGCTAGTATGAGGATTTTTGTACCTACTTTCATCAGGGATTTTGGTCTACACGTTTCTTTTCTGCAGTATTATTGGCTTTGGTAACAGGGTAATGCTTGTCTCATAAAATAATTTGTGTTTCCTCTTTTGTAAATTGTTTGTAAACACTTGAGAAGCATTGGCATTCTTTTTTAAATATTTGGTAGAATTCACCAGTAAAATCATCTTGTCTTGGGCTTTGGTTTGTTGATAGGTTTTTGATTACGTGATTTCATCTCCATACCACTTTTAAGTCTGTTAAGCTTCTAATTCTTCATGATTTAGAATGGATGTGTTGTGTGTTTCTGAGAATTTAGTCATCTACTCTAGGTTATCCAGTTTAGTAGTGTAAATTTTTTCATAATAGTCTTATAATACTTTTTATATCTGGCATATTTTTAATGTCTGCTCTTTATTTCTAACTTTATTCACTTGATTATTTTCTCTCTTTTTCTTAGCCTAAATAAGAGCCAACAATTTGGCTTATATTTCCAAGAAAACATGCGTAATTTCATTGATTTTTGCTTTTGTTCTTCTCTTTTATTATTTTTTTTGTTTAGTAGCATAATATGCTATTGCACTGAAAATGCTATTATATCTGTATTTAGATTGTCTGCTCTGTCTTTGTTATTTGTTTCCTTTTGCTAACTTTGGATTTAGTTTATCTTTTTTTTTCCTAGTTCTCTAGGGTATAAATTTAAGTTGTTTATTCAATATCTTCCCTTTTTAAATGGAGGGATTTAACATAATTAACTCTCTTAGTACATTAGTAGCATTGCATGAGATTTGGTATGTGGTGTTTTCATTTGCACTTGTCTTAAAACCTTTTCTAATTTATTTTTAATTTGTTATTTTATATCCTGGTTCTTTTACAATATGCTGGTTAATTCCCACATTGTTTGTGAACTTTCTAGTTTTCCTTCTGATATTAATATTTAATTTTATTTCACTGTGGTCAGAAAATATATTTGGTATAATTTTAGTCTCTTTCCTCAGATGTTTTTACTCATTATTATATACTCATTATTATATATCTTGAGCTGTTTTTATTATTTCTTTCTTTTCTGGATTTTTTTTTAAGCTTTGACAAACAAGTTGTAAAGATACATGTTTTCACTTGAAAGTTATACCAGAAGTTGATGATCCAGATGAGAAGACTGAAGCTATAGATTGTATTTCTTTTTAAAATTAATCCTGCAAATGGCATTATTTTGCTCTTTTTATGGCTGTGTAGTATTCCATTGTGCGTGTGTGTGTGTGTGTGCGTGTGTGTGTGTGTGTGTGTGTGTGTGTATCACATCTTCTTAATCTATTCATCTGTCGATGGACATTTAGGTTGTTTCCATGTCTTGGCTACTGTGATAGTGCTGCAATGAACATATGGGTGCATGCATGGATGGAACTAGAGACTCTCATACTAAGTGAAGTAAGTCAGAGAAAGACAAATACCATGTGGTATCACTTACATTTGGAATCTAATATATGGTACAAATGAAACATTCCACAAAAAAGAAACTCATGGACTTGGAGAAAAGATTTATGTTGCCAAGAGGGAAGAGGAGGGAGTGGGAGGGACTAGGAGTCTGGGGTTAATAGATGAATACTGGATTTGGAATGGATAAGCAAGGAGACCCTACTGTATAGCACAGGGAACTGTATCTAGTCACTTATGATAGAACATGATAGAAGATAATGTGAGAAAAAGAATGTATATATGTGTGACTGGGTCACTTTGCTGTACACTGAAAGAACACTATAAACCAACTATAATGAGAAAAATAAAAATCATTAAAATAAAATAAATCCTGGATAAAAGTTAAATTTTTAGAAATTAGTCTTTGACTACTAGTTTGATACCATCTCTGTTTTGGGCAACCTGTTTTACCAGCAGACCTGTTATTCTCCTAAATATATAAATTAAGATGAATAATATATAATTGCTTATAATGGAATAAATTGATCTTCCACATAAAAAAGAAAAAGAAAGCTGTGACATCTAAATTGGAAAGAAAGAGGTAAAAATGCCTTTTTTCACAGATGACACAACTCAATACACAGAAAATCCCCCCAAATCCACCAAAGAGCTACTAAAGCTAATAAACAAATTCTTAAAACTGGAAGGTTCAAGACAGCACACAAAAATTAGTTGCTATATTCCATTAAATAATTCAAAAAGCAAACTAAGAAAATAATCTCTGCGTTTCCATTGCAGATCTGTACATTAAGAACACAACATTGTCTCTGTTATGATGCAAGTTCGATCCTTGGCCTCGCTCCGTGGGTTGAGAATCGGGCATTGCTGTAAGCTGCAGTGTAGGTCATGGATGTGGCTCAGTTCTGGTGTTGCTGTGGCTGTGGCATAGGCCTATAGCTGCAGCTCTAATTTGACCCCTGGTCCAGGAACTTCCATATGCCACAGATGCAGCCATAAAAAGAAAAATATTTTTAAAATCTAATTTACATAGCATCTAGAAGAGTAAAAATCCTAGAAATAAATTTAACCAGAGAGGTGAAAGTCTTGTACACTGAAAGAAAGTTAAATGAATTCAACAAATGGGAAGAAATCATCTGTCCATGGATTAGAAGACTTACTGTGGTTAAGATGTCAGTACTACTAAAATCAATCTACAGATTCAATACAATCTCTCAAAATCCCAACGACGTTTTCCTTGAAACATGATGGAAAAACTGACCTTCAAATTTATGTGGAATTGCATAATATCTTCAATAGTCCAAGCAGACAAGGATATCCACTCTTGCCACTGTTATTTGACATAGTTTTGGAAGTCCTAGTCATGGAAATCAGAGACGAAACAGAAAAGAATACAAACTGGAAAATAAAAAGTAAAACTGTCACTCTTTGCAGATGACATGTTAGTATACATGGGAAATACTAAAGATTCCAGCAGAAAACAACTAGAGCTCACAAATGAATTTGGCAAAGTTGAAGGACACAAAGTTAATGCACAGAAATCTGTTTTATACCTATACATAAACAACAAAAGATTAGAAAGAGAAATCAGACAAAATAATCCCATTTACCATCACATTAAAAAGAGTAAAATACCTAGATAGGAATAAACCTATCTATCTAGGGGGACAAAAGAACTGTAACTGAAAATTCTAAGACACTGATGAAAGAAATCAAAGACAATACAAGATACGGAAAGATATAACATGTCCTGGGATGAAATAATCAATATTCTCAAAATGAATATACTACTCAAGGTAATTTACAGATTGAACATCCCTTTCAAATTACCGATGGCATTTTTTTTTACAGAAAACAAAATTTTTTGAAATATTTATGGAAATACAAAAAGACCCCCAATAGCCAAAGCAATGCTGAGAAAGAAAAAAAGAGCCGGAGGAGTCAGGATCCCTGACTTCAAACTATACAAAAGGCTACAGTCATCAAAACAGTTTGATTCTGGTGCAAAAACAGAAATACAGATCATTGGAACAGGACAGACTTCCATGCATCTTTGGCAAGTCAAAATGTAGTCTCTTCAATAAGTGGTGCTGAGAAAACTGGACAGCTACATATAAAAGAATGAAATTAGAGCATTCTCTAACACCATACACAAAAAATAAACTCAAAATGGACTAAAGACTTAACATATAATACCTGATACTCTAAAACTCTTAGAAAAAAATATAGGCAGAAGACCCTCTGACATACATTAATGCAGTACCTTTTTGGATACACCTCCCAGAGTATGAAAATGAAAACAAAAATAAACAAATGGGACATAATTAAACTTAAAAGCTTTCACACAGCAATGGCAACTATTTAAAAACAAAACACAATCCACAGAATGAGAGAAAATCTTTGCAAACAAAGTGTTTGACAAGGAATTAATTTCCAAAATATAAAAACATCACATGAAGCTTTATATTAAAAATAAAAGCAAATAACCAATCAAAAAATAGGCAGATCTAAATTTGCACTTATCCAAAGACATACAGATAGCCAATAAGCTTATTAAAAGATGCCTAACATCACTAATTATTAGATAAATGCAAAACAAATCTTCAATGAGCTATCACCTCACACAAGTAAAAACAGCCATCATCAAAAAGTCTACAAATAATAAATGCTGGAGAGGGTGTTGAGAAAAGGGAACTCTATAACACTGTTGATGGGAATATACATTGGTATAAACACCATCGAAAAAAGTATGGAGGTTCCTCAGAAAAGTAAAAATGGAACAACTATATGATCCAGCAATCCCTCTCCTGGGAATATATCATGAGAAAACCATAATTTAAAAAGATAGCCCAGACATAGAAGCAACCTTAATATCTACTGACAGAGGAATGGATAACTATGTGGTACATACATACAATGGAATATACTCAACCTTAAAAAAATGAAATGCCATTTTCAGCAAGATGGGTGGACCTAGAGACTATCATACTAAGTGAAGTAAGTCACACTGGGAAAGACAAATGACATATCACTTATGTGTGGAATTTTTTAAAGGGTACAAAAGAACTTATTCACAAAACGAAACAAAACTCACAGACTTTGAAAACAAATGTATGATTATAAAAGGGGAAGGGTGGGGAGGGATGGACTGGGATTAGGGGAATAGCAAAGACACACTTTCATATATGGAATGGATGATCAAAAAGAACCTGTTGTATAGCAAGGGAAATGTTCTGTAATACTCGGTGTTCTGTAATAACTTATGTGGGAATGGATATCTGTATATGCATGGCTAAATCACTTTTCTGTGCTGCAAAAGTTACATTGTATATCAACTATACTTCAATAAAATTAAATTTAAAAAGAAAACAATATTGAAAAAAAGGCAGATTCACATTTCCTGATTTCAAAACTTTCTACAAACACCAGTATTCAAAAATGTGTGGTGCTGTCCTAAAGGATGGTTATATAGACAAAACAACATTGAAAGACCAACAGTAACCTCCTATTTCTATAGCTGTTTTTTCATTTTGTTTTGTTTTGTCTACAAGGATACTATTCAGTAGGAAAATAACTGTCTCTTTAATAAATACTGTTGGGACAACTGAATGTCCACAAGTCAAAGGAAGGAAGTCGGATTCCTACTTCACACCACATATAAAAAGTAACTCAAAATAAATAATCACCTAAATATAACAGCTGAGACTATAAAACTCATAGAAGAAAACATAGGAGCAAAATTGCATAATCTTGGAGTTAGCAATGAATTCTTAGATATGACACCAAATGAACAAGCACCTAAAGAAAAAATAGATAACTTAGACAATAAAAATTAAAGACCTTTTAGATTAAAGTATATTAATGAAATAAAAAGACAACTTACAGAATAGGAGAAAATATTTGCATATCATATATCTCATAAGGGTCTAGTATCCAAAAAACACAGTTCAATAACAAAAAGCAAATGAGCCAATAAAAAAATGAGCAAAGGAGGGTTTGAATAGACATTTGTTGAAAAGAGATGTACAAATGGTCAACAAGCACATCAAATGATTATCAACATCATTAATTGTTAAGAATGCAAATAAATGTGGTAATGTTATACCACAACACATCAAGTAGGGTAGCTATTTTTTTTAAAAGGGAAAGTAGTAAGTGTTGGTAAGGATGAGAAATTGAAATATTCATAAATTGAAGGTATACAAAATGGTTTAGTAACCACATGAAACAATTTGATTGTCCCTCAAGAGTTAAATATAAAATCCCAATCTTGCGCACCTATTTCAACTCCTGTGTAGATACTCCCAAATAACTGAAAACAGGTATTCAAACAAGTATATGTAAATAGTGTTCATAGAAGAATTATGCACAATAATCAAAAGGCTAGAGTTCATTAGCTGATGAACAAAGAAATAAACACACAATAGGATATTAATTAGGAATAAAGTTGTGATATATACTATGAAAAAGGATATATCTTGAAAACACTGTGTTAGGTAAAATAAGCCAAACACTCAAAAAACATATACTGAATGATTTCACGTGTACTGAATATATAGAATGGATAAATGCATAGAATAAAACACAAATTCCCTTGGAGGAGGGAAATAATGGTGAGTTTGACTTAATATGCACTGTTTTTATATGGGGACACAAAAAGTTTTAGAAATGGATAGTAGTGATGACTGCATTGTGAAGGTAATTAATGTGACTGAAATGTACAATTGAAAACTGTAAGTTTGGTAAATATTATTTTGAATGAATGAATGAAGAAAGTAAGTAAATAAAAAGGATAAAGCAAAATTTGTCCAAATGTATGTTTAAAATAGATATGTGGTAATAAATTTCTATTTGTAAGTATAACTTGTTAAGAAGGCCATAGAATTCTGATAAGCTTTACTGGGAAAAATTAATCAAACTTTGGAAATCTACTGTTATGAGAAAAATAGAGACTTATCTATGTAAGTAATGCCTTATCATTGCTTTCTAAAGACTTGAAATTCATGAGCATGCTTGTATTATTAAATAATTTTGTCTAGTTTTAGTAAAAATTACACAAAGAAGCTCATTATGTATTTCCCAATATTATCATTCCAAATTAGTTTCATAGAAAATTCTTAGCAAGGATATCAAAGCGATAATTTAGGACTTTGAAACTCCATTTTTTCTTTGTTTTTACTGTGTCCAAACTGAAACACTGTCATCAACTTTATGTGAATTCTAAAACAAGTTTTGGGCAAAAAAAATTAAGAAATCACTTTTGGGCAGTCATAGAAACTTTTTTTCTTTTTAGGGCTTGCCTGTGGCATATGGAACTTCACAGACTAGAGGCTGAATCGGAGCCTATGCCACAGCCACAGCAATTCTGGATCTGAGCCACATCTGTGACTTACACCATAGCTTGTGACAACCCCAAACCCTTAACCCACTGAGCAAGGCCAGGGATCAAACCCGCATCTTCACAGACACTACCTCAGGTTCTTAACCCATCAATCCTCTAATTTTTTGAACTTGTCTAATGTCTGAAGACCAGAACATGAACATAAAAATTTTCTTTCTTTAGGCTAACATAATTGCAAGAAAGTACCAATCACTGTCTTCCAGAGTTAGTGTATTCCTCATGCCAACCTTGTTCTAGGTTGACTGCCACAAGGTCCATCAAAACCTTAACTTCAATAGACATTTCGTACTAGGTTATAGCACTTGACAATGGAAGTAATTTTTCATTAGTCTATGATATGATGTCATAGAATTGTATTCCATTTACCAAAGGTAAGTTGATTTTTACAACAGTCAAATCAGAAAGGAAATCAGATTTCTCCTTTCTTTGATGTTGAATGATTACAAACACTTCTTACATCTCTCTATGGTTCAACTTATGCAGAATGTTTTAATAGGTGCATATAAGACCAATGTGGGGGGGATGGAGCAGGCATGCAGCTAAAAAGTAAGATCTAGACTGAAAACACTGAATCAAAGCCTAGGAAAACCTCTCTGCCACTTCCTTTTTTTGGAAAAGCTACCACTGCCACATGGAGAACTACTTAACGCAAAAGGATACTTCTATCTCTATTGCAACCAGAGCTGTGACAGAGAAAAATGGGGCCATTAATGTAGTAAGCTACAGATTCAGGAAGTTTCTAGCTTCAAAACTATTTTTTCACTAATATGATCAAATCTGGTAAAATAAATATCTTGTATCTTCCTCTCTTCTCACACACCTCAGTTCTGGTAAAAGCTTGCAGAATCCAAACTTTAAGGAGGTTAGGAAGGATACTGAACAAGTTAATCATATTAACCACCACACAAGAAAACAACAAATTTTGCATTTTATTTTCTACTTCTTTAACAAATATAAGATTGACTGATCTTTATAAAAGAAATTCTATTGAGTCAAAGATCAAGACAGGATTTCCACGCTCAATAAGTCTGAATTTGAAATTGAAGGTCAACACGGGTCACAGATATTATACATATTGAAGAAAAGTTTTAATGTTTAGGAAATGCAAAATTTCTTCCTTTAACGGTAGCAAATAAGAGTTTTTCTTCTGTTTCTTTTTGTTTTACATTTTAATATGACCCTAACCATTTGAACATATTAAACTGTATCCCAGGAATTCAACTAAATTTAGAAACTTGAACACATTCTAAAGTTAGATTTCTAAGCCCTGATTATCTTTGGAGCACTATCTATAGTTTAGATGTATCGTCTGTAAATTCCTACTGCTTCTCAGGGAAGAGATTTATAAAAATCTAAATTCAAATACATTATTCTTTTTTCTAATTAATCTGCCTGCCTACACATAACTCTAAAAAACTCTGATATGCACAATGCATTAACTCCACAATTTTACCACCACCACTTTTCTGTCATGCCGTCTAAATCATTCATATTCATTTAGATTATTATCAGTTTAAGATGAAACAGATAATTTGTACAGCTGTAATATTTTCTTACACAGATAATAAGAACCACTGAAATTCAATGGCATCAGGAAAAAATGTCTTAAGCTTCATTAACAGATGCAATTCTATCATTACTGATAGAATTTCTGTTGATGTACTTTAAATGTGTTTTGAAGGAATAATGTGCTGATGTATCTACGGTGAGTGTGTGTGCAGGCATACATCTATATATGTGTTTTAAAATAAAAAAGACTTTATATTTCAAAGGTAACTATCTAAGGATTAATCTTGTGTGTTTTCAAAATACCAAACAGTTTTTATTCTATTTTACCTTCTATATAAGTTTTAGAAAACTTGATGAATCAGTGTCACTACTAAATTGTGTGTCATCACAAACTTAAGCCTTTAGTATCAGTGCCTTAGCCACTGACCCTAATATAAAGCTGTATTTGCATTTTCAAGAAATAGAGTTTGAATTTCATTTTACCATTTTAAGCATCCAAGCAGGAATGATCTATGTAAAAAACAAAACAGAATACCTTTTTATGGTATTCTTGTTATTGAAATTTCAAATTGCCATAGAGACAGTATATATTTTAAAATATTCTTCTGCAAGATTGCTCAGAGGACTATCCCAATAAAATAATACTACATCTACATTTGTTTCTCTAAACTTTATCTATTAAAATTTCATTTTAAAACCAGAGAAAGTGAGAAAAATAGGAAAGTGAGGATCAAAAGAAACAAAGTTGAAAAAGATGTATTATATTACTAAATCAAATAATTTTCAGGCAACATAATACTAATATTGGAAAATGAAAATGACAATGATATTTTAAAGGAAGCTGCAAAGGCAGGTAATGTACATGTAAAACTATCATGATTCTTTTGTTTCTACAAGTCTTTAAGAAAAAGCTTACAAAAGATTAAATGAGAAAAGCATTGCCATCTTCATTAAATTGAGTATTTTCTGTGTTTATACCATTACACTTACTTACTCACTCTTGATCTATGTCAAAAATCTAAGTGTAATATTTGTCACTTAGTAATCATTGAATCAATATTTTAAATTTTTTGACTGAAGAATAGTTATATAATGTTATATGTTACAGGTGTAAAATACAGTAATTCACAATTTTTAAAGGTATACTCCACTTATAGTTATTATCAAATAATTACTATATCCCCCATGCTGTACAATAGATCCTTGTAGCTTATTTTATACCTAATACTTTGTTCATCATCTATCTTTCCTATTAGAAAGTAAGCTCCATAAGAGAAGGAATTAGTTTTACTAAGTATTAGAACAGTACACTCTGGGATTTCACAATCTATAGAATCTATAACCATACTTCTACAAGTAAAGTATTTTGTCATATCATAATGGAACAAAATATATCAGCTATCAGATTGAAGAACACATACCCTTATGACTAGCAATGTAAACTGTTAATTAAAATTAGGATGGAACAGATGTCTATACTATTCTTTAGCAGTCTATACTATTCTTTAGCAATGAATAATAAAGAAAAAAACACAAAAGTGGATTTCTAATGGATTAAAGACATAAAAGTGAAAGGAAAAACTACAAAGTTAACTGAAAAAATTTAGGAGAATATCTTTGTGACCCAGGATGGAGAACATCAAAAATTAAATTTCAGAAACAAATTGCAAGGTAAAATAAAGATAACTTTACATCAAAATTAAGGTTTTATATTCAACACAGTATACCACAGACAAGTTCATTAGGCAAAGGATCAATGGGGATGAAAATTTACATTGTTCAAAATTGAAAATGGATTAATATGTAGAATGAATGTGTTGCTTCTCCAAATCAATTAGAAAATAACAACTTTGTCAGGAAGATTGGCAAAAGTTATGAACAGTTAATTTATAGAAAAGAAAATCCTGACATCTAATATGCATATTGAAGAGCTGGTCAAATTTGTTGGCAAACTAAATCTAAAAGGAAATTTTACTTCATGTGTATTACATGGATACAAATTAGATAGCTGGATAATGCCAAGTTTTGGTGAGGATACGGGGATATAGGAAGTCTTATGTGTGGCTAGCAGGAGTGTATATTGACACAATCATTTTGGACAGCTGTGTAACATTACTAACACAAATTAAGTTATCCACATGACTTAAGACATAAGAACTCTACTCTTGGGTATACACTCTTAGAAATTATCATCTACGGCTATAAAGGGCACATACCAGAATGCTCATTTTATCACTGTGGTGGCAATACAATCAATAAATGCATCCACTTCTGAGAGAAAGGTAAAGTAAAATGTAGGGAGTAAGAAAATCTGAAAATTCTTGGATATACATACATGTATCTTCATATATGAATCTAAAATCATCCTGTTCAAGAAGCAAAAAGTAATGAAACACATAAGCAATTATGTTTACATTATTAAAAATGCATTTGTGCCAAACAACACTATTGGCTTTATTTGAACATTTATGATAAATATAATCTGGCAACACATTAAATTAAATAAAGTTATCCACTGGGGTGAATCCTTGAACATATTTATATTAGCTGAATTAACATTCATACCTCTCAATCTAATTTAAATTCCTCTCTAATTGATAATTACTAAGTATAAATATCTGTCTTTATTAGCATAAGATTATCTCTATTATGGATCCCATTTTGTAATTTCTTTACATAAATAATAACTCATTGTGTACTGGACATTGTGGAAAATTTTGTAAATAACTGTGAATTTTATTTGTCTCCACTGACAAGTGTTGATTTATATTATAAGGGTCAGTTAATTTCACTGGGCTCATATTTTAAACTTTGTCTTCTCACATACCAGGTAATAACTGAAATCACCACTAAATTTTTTCACCCATTCAACCAGTGTTAAAAATAGGCTTCCAGTGAAAAACTTTACATTAATTATTTATAAGTCAGCCAATCACTTGGAAGGAATTTATACCAGATATTTTTTTTTTTCTTAGTGGATTTTCTTTCAATTATAGGTACAAATAAATCATCACAAGTCAGTTTTACAGATTTTGTATCCCAAACCCCCAGTGCATTCCCCCACCCCCTAGATTCTCCTATTTGAAAAACCAAGGTTTTCCAAAATCTGTGAGTCATTGTCTGTTCTGTAAGAAGGTTCATTGTGTCTTTTTAGTTTCCACATGTAAGCAGTAGCATTGGGTGTTGCTGTCTAATTGTCTGACTGGTTTCACTTCTCATGATAATTTCTAAGTCCATCCATGTTGCTATAAATGTTGGTAATTCGTTCCTTTTAATGGCTGAGTAATATTCCATTGTGTGTATGTACCATATCTTCCCTATCCACTCCTCTGTCAATGGTATTTAGGTTGTTTCCATGACCTGGCTATTGCATAGAGTGCTGCAATGAACCCTGGAGTACATGTGTCTTTTCAAGTCATGGTTTCCTATGGATAGATGCCCAGGAGTGGGATTGCTGGAACAAATGGTAATTCTATTTTGAGTTTTCTGAGGAATCTCCATACTATTTTCCACTGCGGCTGCACCAATTTGCATTCCCACCAACAGTGTAATAGGGTTCCTTTTTCTCCACACCCTCTCCAGCACTTATTGTTTGTAGACTTTTTGATGATGGCCATTCTGGCTGGTGTAAGGTGGTACCTCAGAATGGTTTTGATTTGCATTTCTCTAATGAGGAGCGAGCGATGCTGAACATCTTTTCATGTGTTTATTTGCCATCTGCATTTCATCTTTGGAGAACTGTCTGCCTAGATCCTCTGCCCATTTTTGGATGGGGTTGTTTGTTTCTTTGGTGTTGGGCTGTAGGAGCTGTTTGTAAATTTTGGAGATTAATTCCTTGTCAGTTGAATCATTTGCAAATATTTTCTACCATTCTGTGGGTTGTCTTTTCATTTTGTTTAGGGTTTCCTTAGCTGTACAGAAACTTTGAAGTTTAATTAAGTCCCATTTGTTTATTTCTCTTACAAAAGAGAAATATACCAGATATTTTGGATCACCTTTTCTGTAGCTCTTTTCCTTTTGGTATGTTCTCCCTCACACACTGGTTACCCAAGCAGTCCCAATACACATCCTAATCTGACTCCCCAAATCAATCCTCTGGCATTTTGGGGGGGTTCAAGCTATTCCAAGCCATGACGACTAAGGAAAACCTTGTGCAAAAAGCCACATAAATGCAAAGCTCTCTTGGCTCAAATATTCTTTTCCAAGAGCTCACCTTCATTTGGCTTGATTTCAGTTCTGCCTGTTTATTAACCCTCCAGTGACTTGAAATATTCTTTTTAAATATATTGTCCAGGTTTTATAGTTTCTTTCTCTTGAAAAGTTATCTCAATAAACAATACTCTGCCATTATCAACATACGTGAAATAATAAATAAATCAGTTCATATATATGAACAAACATTATAAGAAAACACTAAAAATAACTTTCCTACTCAAGAATATATTTATTGTAACTTCCAAAGACTTTCTACATCATGAGAAATTCACTGTGTTGTTTTAACACTGTAATACAAAGCTAAAAAGGCAAAATAGCAAGACAGATTGTTAAATTTTATTGGCAAAATCTGCACTCCAAACTTCTTAACATGGCAAAGCCTTTTATAATTTGGATAACCTAATATTTCTACCCACAATATCCTAACTTCAAATAAGTTTTATACTCTACAGTTCAGCCACATGGATTACAAGGTATTATATATTCCCATAGGCACCAAACTTGCTGTTTCCCAAAGGCACCATGATTTCTCTCATCAGTCCCATCACCAATACACACAAATCATTCTGCTGTTTCCAATGAATAGTCAAATAAAGAAATGTGACTGGACAATGATGGGACAAAAAATCTTAGAACTGAATACATAATAAACTATGTTGCCAGATGTACATGGCTCTTAAATTGATTTAAGAAAAATTAGATTAATATAGAAACTTTTTTCATGTAATATTCTGTTTTACAATAGAATTTTGAATTTACAAACTTAATTAAACTGTTTTTATGAGGGATATCCCATGTACTTTCTCTCAGCTTAGAGATAAGGTAGAGGTTAGGAGAGGCAAATGTTTAAACTTTTTTTTTTTTAAGGCCTCAACTGTGGTATATGGAAGATCTCAGAGTTGAATTGGAGCTGTAGCTACTAGCCACTGACACAGAAACACTGGATCCAAGCCATATCTACAAACTATGCCACAGCTAGTGCAATGCTGGATCCTTAAACCACTGAGTGAGCCCAGGGATCCCATAAACACATCCTCACAGATGCTATTTCAGGTTCTTAAGCCACTGAGCCACAGTGGGAACTCCAAATGTTCACTTAAAAGAGCTTCATTTTTCCTAGAAAGTTTAAGCCTAATATTTTAATGTCTCCTCTCACAAGATGGCTATCTTTAATGTTGTCTTTGAGTTGATTTTTCTTATTTGCTTGTGTATCAGTTGTAGATTTTTGGTTTGCGGTTACCCTGAAGTTTTGATATAGGAGTCTATATATAACTGAGATTGTATTAAGTTGTTGGTTTCTTAATTGCACGTGCTTCTCCAGTGACCTGCATTTGTGCTCTCTTCTCATGATTACGGTTTTGGGTAGCATAATTGTGCATGTATGATTTATTATCTTTACTGTATATATGCCATTATTGGTGGGCCTTATCATTTGTGGTGTTTTTGATTCTGGTTGTGGCCGTTTCTTTTCTGCCTAGAGAAATTCCTTTAGGATTTGTTGTAAAGCTGGTTTAGTGTTGCAGAAATCTCTTAGCTGTTGCTTATCTGTAACGGTTTTGATTTCTCCTACAAATCTGAATGAGAGCCTTGCTGGATAAAGTAATCTTGGTTGGAAGTTTTTCCCTTTCATCACATTTAGTATATCATGCCACTCCCTTCTGGCCTATAGGGTTTCAGCTGAGAATAAGGGAAGAAAAGAAGAGCAACAAAAACCCCAAACAGTTAATAAAATGGCAATAAGGACATATATATCAATAATTACCTTAAATGTTAATGGACTGAATGCCCCAACCAAAAGACATAGACTAGCCGAATGGATACAAAAACAACACCCATATATATGCTGTCTTCAAGAGACCCACTTCACTTCTAGAGACACATACAAATTGAAAGTGAAAGGATGGAAGAAAATATTCCATGCAAACGGGCATCAAAAGAAAGCCGGAGTAGCAATACTCCTATCAGACAAAATAGACTTGAAAATGAAGAACATTTTAAGAGACAAGGAAGGGAACTACTTAATGATCAAAGGATCAATCCAAGGAGAAGATATAACCATTTTAAATATTTATGCACCCAACATAGGATCACCACAATATATAAGGCAACTGCTAACAACCTTAAAAGGAGAAATCAACAATAACACCATCGTAGTGGGGGACTTTAACACCCCACTTACAGCAATGGACAGGTCATCCAGGCAGAAAATCAATAAGGAAACACAGGCCCTGAATGAAGCATTAGATCAGATGGACTTAATAGATATTTATAGGACATTCCATCCAAAAGCAACAGAATACACATTCTTCTCAAGTGTGCATGGAACATTCTCTAAGATTGATCACACGCTGGGTTATAAATCAAGCCTCAGTAACTTTAAGAAAACTGAAATCATTTCAAGCATCTTCTCCGAACACAATGCTATACGACTGGAAATCAACAATAAGAAAAAAATGGCAAAAAATACAAATACGTGGAGACTAAACAACATGCTACTAAATAACCAATGGATCACAGAAGAAATCAAAGAGGAAATTAAAAAATACCTAGAAGCAAATGACAACAAAGACATGACACCCCAAAACCTCTGGGATGCAGCAAAAGCAGTTCTAAGAGGAAAGTTTATAGCAATATAAGCCTACCTCAGGAAACAAGAAAAAGCTCAAATAAACAATCTAACTTTACATCTAAAGCAGCTAGAGAGGGAAGAACTGACAAGGCTTAAAGTTAGTAGAAGAAAAGAAATCATAAAGATCAGAGCAGAAATCAACGAAATAGAAACAAAGAAAACCATAGAAAAGATCAATGAAACTAAAAGCTGGTTCTTAGAAAAGATCAACAAAATTGATAAACCCTTAGCCAGACTTATCAAGAAAAAAAGAGAGAGGACCCATACAATAAAATTAGAAATGAAAAAGGAGAAGTCACAACAGACATCACAGAAATATAAAGGATCATAAGAGACAACTATATGCAACTATATGGAAATAAAATGGAAAACCTAGAAGAAATGGACAAATTCTTAGAAAAGTCCAATCTCCCAAGACTAAATCGAGATGAAATAGAAAATATGAATAGACCAATCACAAGTTCTGAAATTGAAACTGTGATTAAAAAACTTCCAACAAACAAAAGTCCAGGACCAGATGGTTTCACAGGTGAATTCTATCAAACATTCAGAGAAGAGCTAACGCCTATCCTTCTGAAACTCTTCCAAAAATTGCAGAAGAGAGGACACTCCCAAACTCATTCTATGAGGCAACCATCACCCTGATACCAAAACCAGACAAAGATACCACAAAAAAAGAAAATTACAGGCCAGTCTCACTGATGAACATAGATGCAAAAATTCTCAACAAAATACTAGCCAACTTAATCCAACAATACATTAAAAGGATTGTACACCACGATCAAGTGGGATTTATCCCAGGGATGCAAGGATGCTTCAATATTCACAAATCAATCAGTGTGATACACCACGTTAACAAACTGAAGAATAAAAACCATATGATCCTCTCCATAGATGCAGAAAAAGCCTTTGACAAAATGCAACACCCATTTCTGATAAAAACCCTTCAGAAAGTGGGCATAGGGGGAACCTACCTCAACATAATCAAGGCCATCTATGACAAATCCAGAGCTCACATCATTCTCAATGCTGAAAAGCTGAAAGAATTCCCGCTGAGATCAGGAATAAGCCTAATAATTTATAGCTATCATCCTTATTGGATTCTTGCTTACTTTTATGCTTGAATAACAAATCTTAAAATAATTAGTGATTGTATACAAACTGAAGTATCTTAAATACTGTAAGTGATAGATACTATCTAATTTATCAGCACAGAAAAAAATCTTTATTAAATTCATTCCAAAAGAAATTAATTAAAATTATATTTTGGATAAGTCCATCAAATCTTACTATAATAATTTCTAAGAAGAAATCAAAGGTCAATTCAGCC